>PVJH01016854.1:0-49478 GCA_004026705.1 Nesogale talazaci | reverse complement strand
GTGTGTGTGTGTGTGTGTGTGTGTGTGTGTGTCTGCCTGGCATGACTGCATGTAGCACAAATGCCAGATAAAAACCCATGCCATGTGCCTACCTGCCTTGTGGCACATGGGCATGAGTCTCTTGGTTGAGGGGTGGCAGATGGGTCTGTGAAGAATGCCCAGAAGAGGCACAACCTCTTGGGGGTGTGTGGAATGCTGTCTGGCAGGTCTGTGAGGAGAGTCCAAAGGGGGCAGGAATGGTGTGTGTGTGTGTGTGTGTGTGTGTGTGTGTGTGTGTGTATAGCTGGCTGGTGGGTCTGGGTGGATCCCAGAGACCATGAAGAAGCCTGGCTGCCCTGTGGCACTGGTAGAGACAGAGTGGGTGCCTGGAGCACAGAAAAAGTGACCACCAGTGTTCGTAGGAAGTGTAGACAATGGGGTGGGAGTCACCTTCTGGTTTCAGAGAAGAATGCTGAGTTGTCTTGGGACTCGACAGACAAACTTTATGCCACTATTTGGTCCTCAAATCTCCCCACTTACTGATTACCCCCAGGGCTCCAGAGCTCCAGGGGTGAGATACTTATCTGGTTGCCATCTTCCCCAAGCCCCCTGCCACTATCTTCTTATTTTGAATTGTGTGCTATCAGCAATTAAAGATCCCACAGACTTCATGCTCATAGGTTTTGCTGCTTCCATGCCATTATTGTGGACTTTAATTTGAGAAGACAGTACTTCTTCTGTCTTTTTTGAGAGTTGCCATACCTGAGGAGCTCATTTTCAGGCATTGTCTATGACAATGTTCTGTTCATTAGGTTTGAAGTAGCTAACAACGAGCTGATGCTATCCAAAGGAATTTCAGTGGATAATTCCTCTAACATGGACTGCTCATTGCTTTTTTATACATTGTTTTCTACGTGGAAGTCCCACTGAAGCCTGTTCAGTTTCAGTGACCCTAGTCGATTCAAAGCACCAATGACATAACTGTCAGCATCACAGCAACATACAAGGCATCACAGTATGACAAACTTATAGACAGTGGTAGTACACGATGGTGGAGATGCATGTTGTTTATACTGATAATTGATTATGAGAAAAATATGAAGTGGTCTTTTCATATGGTAGGGGTAATTCGGCTGGCTGAACCAGTTCAATTAAATTTCCCTATTTTCCTGATTTTTTTGTCCATCCCAATGTGTAGGGTCCTCTTTATTCCAAATACTTACTTTAGTTTCAGACACAATTTGAGGTTGGAAATTCCATTAGCATTGTAATCCATTTTTTTTTCAGGCACTGAATTTGTTTTTTAGCAATATCAGCTCTATTAGAATAAGATAAAAAACTTCTTTCTGGCCACACTTGGAAGCTTTAATATATTTATTGCAGCACTTAAACAACCATTTTGAATCTCTGAAACTTTGAGGCTATGTCTTTCCTTTACGACTTTTCTGTTCTAAGCAGCATCAACCAATTAGTTTCCCTACACTTCTCATCCTGAAAACATTGCAAAATAAGATCAAGCATACGACCACCTAATGCCTCACTTAGGAAAAACACTTCATCAGATGCACAGTAACATCCGAACTTTAGGTGCTGAAATAACGGTGACTGCTTTATTAATAATGAAATATACATTAATACGAATAGAGATAGAGTTTCTCAGTGCCCCAAAACTAATCACTATAGAAAATTGATTTAGAAAACTCGTCCTTATTTGTTTCTCTCTAGAACCACTTCTGGTACCAAATGTCTTAATAAGGTTCAATAGAGAAGATTTCTTTCTTTAGACCCTTAAATATATAGGGGGAGATAGATAGATAGATAGATAGATAGATAGATAGATAGATGATAGATAGACAGATAACAGACTATACATCTACATTATATTGAGAAAATAAAACTCCCTTTTTGTAGTAGCTTTCTTTTAGAAATTCTGGAATATTCTAAAAGGATAGTTCCAAAGAACTAGTTCTACTCAGATTAACCAAATTGCTCTACCTAAATCATTCCAATTTCCACTTTTGTGAATTATTGCTGACATGGAGGTATGGGGTTGGCAATTCTATCGGTTTTTCTCCTGGAAGCCAATAAACAGAGGAAATTTGTCTGAGCATGCATAGACCATAGCCCCTCCCCTAAACCACCCTATTCACCCAAACAGCTTCAAAGTCCCTCTGTCTACCGACATCTTTCTTCAGGTTTTTTTACTCTTATAAATTCTTAAGCTTATTGCTGAAAAAGATATGCAGGTCATGATGTGTTCCTTTGCTTAGCCAAACAAATAAAGTTTTGTTTTATTTTTCAATTTCAACTGCTTTGAATACTGTAAGCTAAGCAGAAAGACCTAGGAGAATACAGGAACAAGACTTTCTGACTTACCTTCTTTAGAATCTTGACCAACATTAATAGCTCAGTTGTTGAAGTTGTATCTTTATAAAAATTCTAAAAGAAAAAAATGCATAAGCCATATTCTTCTCCAATCCACATATAAAATACTCAGCAAGATTTACTGTCATAAGCCATAAAACAAGCGTTAGTACATTTGAAAATACTATAATTCTAAAAATTCTATTTTCTGGTTAGTTTGTTTTTCACTGTGCAGAAGATTACAACTCAGAACGATTCTATATGCCTGAGTAAAGTGGACCTTGAAGGTATTCTAAACTGTGATCTTTAGAGGATTTCACCAATCAGTCTTATCTTATTTGGGCGAGCTGTATGTGTTCAAACTACAGATCTCTTTTTTGGTTAACAGTTCAACCAGGAGTCTTTTGTTCTCTATCTACCACACTACCATTAGTCAATCCCAACTCATGGTAACTTTATAGGACAAAGTATAAGGCTTCCTTCCTAGGGTTTCTAAAATTCCAATCTTTATAGAAACAGACTCCCATTTTTCTCCCACTGGCAGAAAGATGGGTTTCAATCACTTTGAAAAATTTAAAAATAAGTGAATATTACAAAACACACTGGTGAAGAGGCCATAAAAAGAAAAGCACAGTGGAAAATAGAAAATGTCATGATCTAAAAGTAAACTAAAAAGAAAACATCTGTGCATGGTAACAGAAATAGTTTAAAGGTACATTTATGAAAACTGATGCATAAAAAAATCTCAAAGAAGTCATCTACATTTTTATTTTGAAAAACTAGAAGAGACGATTAAACACATATTAAATAAGTGAGAAACTATTGAACAGTAAAGAGAAAATTAAAATAGAAAATAGTTGAAAGTAATGAAATTCAAAACCAATTTTTAGCAATATTAACATTCATTAAGTTGAATTGAGATTCATCAAAAGAAAGACACCAATTACCAATATCAATCATAAAAAATAAAAAAGGGGATACATTTTAATTAAAAAATTTTAAAGGGTCCTAGTTGACTAAGGGCTAGTTATCAAGTTCACATTGAATTTAAAATAAGATTGTGAATAAAGACTTTGACTGTGATTGCTTGATGAGTAATCCCACTTTGCTACTGTAGCTTATTTTTTATGGTTTCCTTCATTGAATTCAATGATTCCCCAAACCACTTACATTAAAATTATTTGAGCAGCACAAAAGCTATAACATATCACTAAGAACGAACTTGCATACTATAAAGGAAAGTTCAAGATCTGAGCATAGACAGACTTAAGTATTATGTTATGTAATGATAGTTGTACATAAAACACTCTGGCAATAATGCCTCAGTATACCAAATCATACTGACATTTTTCTTTGTTTCTTTTTTATTTGTTACTTAATGTTTTTACTTTTCTCTACTGCAAAGGTCCCCAACTGAAATAAAAGGCTTTGGCAGACTTACCAAGTAATGTAAACATAAATGCATCTTAAAATGTTTTTAAGATTTTCACAAAGGCATGAGAAATGCACAAAAAATTAACAATTCACCTATGTATTCATTACATTAATGGCTTGTGAATGGAAAAAAGTTCAAACTCATGAATGTTATGCTCCTAAGTTTAGTCAATTTATTGTTGTCAAATCTGACATAACTGTTGATAAATACTATTTTTTGACAGATCTGGATTTGCTTCAGAAGTTATCTGTCACAAAGCTGAAATGGGTCAGGTGAAAAAAAATATTTTTATAACAACTACACATACCAAAATTAGACTTCCATCATTTTCAAATTTAGTGTCTGAAAAAAATGGACCTATGTGACCTTTTCTATATTTGCAAGTAATAACTGTACAATTTAATCTCCCTTAAGTAGCCTTGCTCTTATTTTATAGGCACAGGATGTGTCTGCTTAGAAATTGCAATTCTAGACCTCAGAAATAGAGCATTTCATGCTGTGAGGTCTCTATTTTATGTGAGTGCCTTTGACATGTTCCTTAAAATTCAGGTAGGGAAAAACAGCTTAAGGAGAAATAGCTCCTTTGGAAAATATATTTTACAGGGTATCTTTTTTTTTTTTTAATTCTGTAATTCTAAATTTATGTGATAATCCGCAATCATTTCTCTTTTAGTTATGCTACCATTTTAATTTTATCTTTTATTTACCAAAAACAGAAACCATGCCTGCACCTTTAGAAGGAACATGGCATACATGATTATTAGCAAAAGACTGCATGTGACTCTGTGGATGAATGTGTAAGAGACAGTTTCAAGGAGTATACTGCTCAGACACTTTGCTTTTTCTGGGTTTTTCTTGGCATTTTGCCAAAAGCACAGTTTGTAAAGAAGAGGTATAATGGGTGATGAAGGATAGCATTGGATATCTTGCTTCAATTTTCTATTTCAAACGGCCTGTTGTTCATTTAGTCACACGTCACTTAGAAACTTTGGAGACAGAAAGTGTTTCCATTAATCTTTTACTTTCCTAAATATTCCTAGCACTCAAAATTAGAATTAGATTAGTTTGTCTCATTTTATCCATAGTGAGACCAAAAAATTACCTTTTTTTTAAATTGTGATTTTAAAAGCATATTGTTGAAGTTTAAGCATAGGTGCACAAAGAATATCTATATTCTTTTCAACAATTTAGAAGCTATTTCATCAAACTCCTTTTGATGAAAGAACACTGCAACGGGTTCTTCTGTGAGTTTCCTATTTCCTTTGATCTTTCTTCTCGCCACTTCCTGCCTCCTTGTCTTTGTTTCTGAGCAAACCTGCCCTTGTTTACACATATGAATGATTGTTCAGAGAAGTGTATTTCTCAGGGGTGTTATTCTTGACTTTATAGGTTTCTAACTTGGGTGAAGGTGATTCACAACATGAGACCCAGTTGCAGGCTTTCAGGGGTTCTTAGGGCCATAGTTAGGGAACTCCACACAACTCTCCACACATAAAGACTGATGGTTTTCATTATTTTGAACTTTTTCTAAACTGTTTTGCTCAAAATCCATGTAGGATCTTTTCTTTTGATTCTGACCTAAGTGACGATAGATAATGTTAGTCAGGCACCATCTGGAATATCTAGCTTCCCACTACAGTCCATTAGTTCTTTGAGCTAGTTCTTTTATTTTCTTTATTTATATTAAAAGATAATTTGGTTGAAGTTTTCATTTCTTTGGTTGCTTCATTTTAGGATGCCCTTGTTTTGAGCATGCTGTTTTCTCTGCTGGTCTGTCTGGATGGTGTGGGCTGGATGAGCATTTTGGGGGTGGGGACGACAGGACTGATGGTACCAGGGTGCATGTGAGGGTGGGTGTTGGCCGATCCAGAGATGGGGGGGGGGTAGCGGGTGGTTCAGGGTCGGTGGCGGGGTGGGTGTGGGAGGTCTGATAGAGATTGATTTAGATTAATATAATAGAGAGAAAATATTGAAACCCAAATGGAGGTGGATCGTGATAGTGGAATGGGAGGAGGTATAGAGAAATAGAGAAAAGAACTGGGGAGTAAGAGGCATTTATAAAGGTTAAATACAGGCATGTACATAGGTGCATATATTTATAGATGATGATGGGGAAATAGATCAATATGCATAAACTTATAGGATTAGAATTAGTACAGCAGATGGGCATTGGACCTCCACTCAAGTACTTCCTCAGTGCAAGAACATTTTTTTCTATTAAATTGGTAGTCCATGATGTGTGCCTCCCTGACACAATCACTGAAAACAAATGTGTGCATAAGCAAATGTGGTGAAGAAAGCTGATGCTGCTTGGTTATCAAAAGATGTGGTGTCTGGGGTCTTAGAGGCTTGAAGGCAAACAAGCGACCATCTAACTAAGAAGCAAGCCCACATGGAAGAACACACCAGCCTGTGTGACCACGAGGTGTCAAAGGGATGTGGTATCAAGCATCAAAGATCTAAAATATATATCATTATAAATGAGGGGGAGTTCAGATTAGAGACCCAAGGCCCATAACTAAGTAACCCTCATAAATAAATAAATAACCCCTAAATAAATAAATCAATAACCCATAAATAAAAAAACCCCTCTTACAGAGGGGTTGCAGTGAAGAGATGAGCCAGTCCAGGTACAGTGTAGTAGCATTGAAATGTGCAACTTTCCTCTGGTTCTCAAATGTTTCCTCCCACTGACTATCATGATCCCAATTCTACCAGACATATTCCAGTAGACCAGGGGATGTACACTGGAGTCAGAAACATGGGAAATCTAGGATAGATGATCCCTTGGGACTAATAGGGGGAGTGGTGACACTGGGAGGGTGGAGGTATGGTGAAGTAGAAAGGGGAACTAATTTCAGGGATCTACATGTGACTTCCTCTCTGGGGTGTGGATAGCAGGGGTGTGGGGGTGAGTGAGGTGACACATTGGACAGTATACAGAATGAAGAGGTAATATCAATTTGTAAATTATTGGGCATTCATGGGGGGGGAGAGAGAGAAGGGGAAATATGGGGAGCTGGAATTAAAAATAAAAGAACTAGAGAAAATGGGGAAAGAGGAGCTTATGCCAAGGGCTCAAGTAGGAAATGTTTGGAAAGTAATGTGGCAACATGTTTACAAGTGTGCTTATTACCAATGATATATTGAATGTTATGTGAGCTGTAAGAGCCCCCAATATATTCTATATTTTTTTTAAAAAAGGAGGGGGAAGAAGGATCTTATACCAAGGGCTCAAGTAGAAAATATTTGGAAATGAATATGGTAACATGTGTACAAATATGGTTGAAACAGATGATGTATTGCATGTTATAAGAGTTATAAGAGCCCCCAATAAAATTATTTGGAAAAAAAATTTAGAAAAAAGCACTATTTTATTGGAGAATCTTGTTGCCACTCTTATAAAAATCCATACTTCAGTTGTCTCAAGCATATCTGTATATGCATTATCATCATTCTTTTCTAGATAATTACTTTTTATTAGCTTTTATAGCAGCTCATCTTTTCCCCTCCCTCAACCCCTTGATAAATTATAATTTATTATTATTTTCATGTGTCTCCCTCCCTCCACACTTTTTTTGTCTCCCTGGGGGCGGTGGTGGTGGTTGTTATGTGTCAATCATTGCAATGTTTCCTCTTCCTCCCTTCTTCTCCCCACCTGGCCCCTACCCTTCTGGTATTGTTACTCCCGTTCCTGCTCCTGGATTCTGTGTGTCCTGAGCTCTTATGTCTTATCTATAACTGTGAACATGCTTCATTCTCACCCCCAGTGAAAGGCAGTACTGGGGTCTTGATAGTGAATGGTGAAGATGCCTCAAAGAACCAGAGGATTATTGTTTGTTTCATTGGTGCCTTAATGGGACCTGGCTGACTCACACCTTCCCTGAAACCCCTCATTGAGAGGATGCCCCATTGTCCACAATGGACTTTGAGTCTCTGCTCCAGCCCACCTTGTTCTTAACAATATGTTTTTGTTTGCTTGCTTGTTTGTTTGTTTTAGGTATTTTGATGTCTGTCAACCATCCCAATGACACCTCATGATTACATTCGCTGATGTGCTTCATCCCTGAGGGCTTATTGTTTCTCTCCTTGATGGTCACTTGTTTACCTTCAATCCTTTAAGACCCCAGATGCTATATCTTTTGAGAGCCAGACACCAACTTCTTTCTTCACCACATTTGCTTATGTACCCATGTGGTCTTCAGAGATTGTGTTGGGAGTGTGAGCCTCACAGATTGCCAGTTGGTTAGAACACAGTATTTTTGTATTTAGGGAGGATATCAGAAAAGACCTGAAGTCTGTCCACTACCTCAGTATATTACCACATAAATATATGTACACAGGTCAGTACCTCTATTTTATGAATTAAGGAATTTACACAAATGAATTTATACATGTCCACACCTATTGTTATGCCTCTCTCCTAGATCATTCCTCTGTTTAATTTACCTTTCTCCTGCCCCATCATCACTCTCGCCCTACTTCCCACCTCTTAGTAATTCCTCTGTGCTAGATTGCTGTTGCTTCAACACACACACACATACACACACACACACAGGGTCTCTATGTTTTTCTTCATTGTTCCCCTTTCTATGGTGTTGCCTGCTCTTCATTTCCTTGCTCTGTCTCCTTCTCCCCCAAGTCCTTCTGGCACTGTGGGTCCTATCACTTTCTCTTGGAACTTCCTTCCCGGGCCTATTTTATATAAGTAGGCAAACCAACAATAACAGAGATGAAACAAAAGATTGAAAGAAAAGAAAAGAAACAAACATAATTCCAAGAATGTTCATTGTCTATCTTCCCACTGGTCCTGGAGGAATTCTGGAAACTTCCCTTCCTAGCCTGAATTCTATTTTGGGGGCTCCTCAGCGATTTTGTGGCTTGGCTTTGCTCCCATTGCTGATCTGCTGTGTTCCCATCTTGCCTTGTCTCACTGCAGCGGGTTCAGAGCAGAGTAATTGCTCACCTTATTTCTCCAGTTTTGTCCTTTGTCATGGTATGTTCCAGTAAGGGGCAGCAAGTCTTGAGTTGTCGTCAGCCTTACAGTCCGTGCTGCACCATAGAAACTGCATGCAGGGATTTCAACCTCTGGGCTTGGTATGTTGCTATGGGGTCCAGACTGCCATTTTCTCTTTTTTTCTTCTTGTTTTGCTTTTGTGGGGGCATGGCATGCTAGCGCCTCTCCCCATTCTGTAGGTTTAGTGTTGTTCTTTATAGCACATACATCTAGGGAGGGGGTCAGTTTGGCTCTGATTAAAGTTGGCTCTGCAGGCAATCTCTGCATGCATTTCTCTTCAATGGTTGCATTGCAGTCAAGGTTTGGTGTGTCATTGTGGGGTCTGCATGTACCCTCAAATTCTGTAGAGACAGCCAATACTCTCTCCATGAATGGGTTAGAGCCCTGCTCCCCCATGTCATAATCACCCTTCATGTCCTCATTTCTCTTTCCCCTGCCCTGTTTCCCCTTCTTTGTTTTGGAATAACATGTACCTCTTGGTATGACCTCCACTTTACAACCTGTACCTCAGCCCATAGTGAGACTAAGTGACTTCTATAGCTACTGTGCTGATTATAATTACCTCAGGGTACTCATATTGTATTTTTCCTTTTGTGACTGGCTAATTTTGCTTAGCAAAATTTCCTGCAATTCTTCTTATGAAACAGTGTGCTTCATGTGATCATCATTGCTTAATAGTAATGCATAATGCTTCATTGTGTGTATGTGCCAGAGTTTATAAATGCACTCATGTATTGATGAAAATTTGGGTTGTTTTCAATTCTTTGTGATTGTGAATTGCATTGCAATATAACTTGGAGAACAGAAGCCATGTTGTGATTTATTTCTTACTTCTTCTGGGAATATGTCCAGTAGAGAGACAGCTGGGTCATAAGGTAGCTCAACTTCCATTTGCTTTAAATATCATCTGATCACTTTCCACAAAGGTTATACTTATCTTCATGACCACTAGCAGTGGAGGACACCTCCTATCTTGTAATATCTCCTCCAACATCTGATTTTCTGATTTGGGATATCCTCAAAGGTGTTAGACAGTATCTCATAGTTGTTTTAATTTGCATTTTTCTTATGGCTAATGATCTGGAGCATTTTTTCATACATCTATTAGCAATGCAGGTATCCTCCCTAGTGAAACTTCTTTTCAGGTCTTTTGCCCACTTCTTTGGGGTGTTAACTATTTTCCTCTTTTTATAAGCAAGGCAGGTATTAAAAATTTTAGTAATAAGCTCTTTGTCTGTTGTGCCATTGCTAAAAATTCTCTCCTGGTCTGTGGGTTCTCTTGTTACCCTCTTGGTAAAGTCTTTGATGCACATGGGTATTTTATCTTTAATACATCCCACTTGTCAATTTCAATGTCACTTGTGCAACCTTCCCTCTTGCAGTTTGCCTATATATTCCTTGAGCCAAGGTTCTTAGGTCTATCCCTATTCCTTTTTTCATGGTCCTGATCATTTAGGGTTTTTCTTCTATATCTCTGATCCGCCTTGAGTTCTTTCTTGTGCATGGTTGTGGTAAATATATTATTTCATTTTTCTACATGTGTGGATATCTATATTTCCAGCACCATCTGTTAAAGCAGGCATTCACCTCCCACTTAATGCTTTGGGGGACTTGTTGAAGATCAGTAGCCTATTTGCTGGTGATTTTATTTCTGAATTTTCTCCTCTTTTTCATCGATCTAAGTACATGTCATTATACCAATCCCACACTGTTTTGACCACTGTGGCCGCATGGTAGGTGTTAAAATCAGGTAAAGCAAGGCTTCTAACTTTGTCCTTCTTGAGGTGTTCTCTGCTAATTCTGAGCTTCTCTATCCACATGAAATTGGTGTTCAGCTTTTCCGATTTTTTCATTCATTTTTTTTTGTGGGGAGTGGGGGCAATCCCTGCCCTCTGGTGGACGTGGGAGCTACCTGCTCCTGAGAGCCGCCACTGGATTTGAACAGCCAAGCCCGCAGACCGCAGT
Source organism: Nesogale talazaci (assembly GCA_004026705.1). NCBI lineage: Eukaryota > Metazoa > Chordata > Mammalia > Afrosoricida > Tenrecidae > Nesogale > Nesogale talazaci. Next base: position 38,718 of record PVJH01016854.1, on the reverse strand, counting down.
CCTGCACTCAACCGCTTATGCCACCAGGGCTCATGTATATATATTTAAAGAAAGTTGCTGGTATTTGAACAGGGATAGAGTTAAAGTTATATATGGCCTTGGGTAAGATTGACATCTTTACTATATTGAGTCTTCTGATCCATGAACATGGATTTTATTTGTGGAAGTTGTTTTTGATATCTTATAATAGGGTCCTGTAACTTTTCCTTGTACAAACTTTTTTTTAATTAAATATATTTCTAGATATTTCAATTTATTCTTGGCCATCTTGAAGGGTACTGCTCTCTTGATCTCCTTTTCCACGGTCTTGTCCCATATTCATAGCAAACCAATAGGATTCTCTTTGTTGATCTTATACACTGCAACACTTCCATATTTCTTAATCGCTCAGTACTCTTGCTTTTGGAATTTTCAATGAATAGAATCATGTATGCAAGGAGAAATAGTTTCACCTCCCTGTGTCACAGATGGGTACCTTTAGTGTCTGTCTGCTTCTGTATGTTGTTAGCTAGGACCTCCAGTATGATATTGAATAAAGGTAGGGACAGGCGCATCTTGTTTTGCCTCCCTTTTCAGTGGGATTGTTCGCATATTTTCTCCATTGACAATGATATTGAATTTTTTTTTGTGGATAACATATTAACTTGAGGATTTTTCCTACCACTCTCTTCTTGATCATCTTAATTCAGAATAGGTATTGGAAATTGTCAAATTCTTTTTCTACATCTATCAATACTATCATGTGATTCTTATATTTTTTCCTGGTCAATGTGGTATATAGTATTGATGGATTTTCAGATGCTAAACCATTCCTGCATTCCTGGGATGAATCACACCTAATCATCTTGAATAATATGTTTTATATGCTATTATATTCCACTGGCCAATGTTTTCTTAAGGATATTTGCATCTATTTTCAATAGAGATTTTGGTCTGCAGTTCTCTATTCCCATGGAATCCTTGCCCTGTTTGGGTACCAAATTTCTACTGGCTTCGTAGAGTGTGTTTTGGAGTTTGCCATCACTTTCTATGTTGTAGAATAATTTGTGGATGATTGGTGTCAACACTTCTCTGAATGCTTGGTAGAATTCTTTGAGTCTATTGAGATTTTTAAATTTTATCTGTGATAACCTAGGAAGGGATTGCTTTTCCAAGTATTTTTCCATGTTTTCCATTTTTTGAATCCATTAGAATACATAATTTCATAATACTTAGTAATTATCCTTTTAATATTATTGGGGTCTGTTGTGATCCCAGTTTCATCCCTCATCTTGGCAATTGATGTTTGCCCTCGCTCTCCTTGGTTAGACTTGCCAGTGGTCTGTCAATTTTATTGATCCTTTCAAAGAACCAGCTTTTTGTTGCATAGATTTTTTTTGCATTGTTCTTACTTTTTCACATGCGTTTAACTCTGCCCTGGTTTTTATTATTCTTTTCTCTTTGGCAATTGGAGGGGTTGTTTTATTGGCACTGTTATAGTTGTTGGAGGTTTTATGATAGTGTATCAGTCATATGTCTCTCTTTCTTTTTCATATAAGAACTTATTGCTATCAAGTTACCTCTGATAACAGCATTTGCGGTATTCTACAGGCTTTGTATTCTCATTAGTTTCTAGAAACTTCTTAAACCCCTCTGCAATCTGAACCAGTACTCATTTAAGCCACAGATCATTATTTATATTCTAAGTGATTGGCCTTGTTTTTTTTGGTCCTTTTATTGAACTCCAACTTTGCGGCATGGTGACGTGAGAAAGATGTCGGAGATATTTCTATGTGTTTGAATTTACTCAGGCTTGACTTGCGCCCCACCAGGTGGTCTATTTTTTGAAAATGAGCCATGTGCACTTGAATATGAAGCTTTTTGCATTTGGATGAATAGTACTATAAATATCTATCAGGTCCAGTAGCCTAATTGTAATGTGTAACTCTATAGCCTCCTACCTAAACTTCTTTTCAAGTGATGCATCTTTTTCTGATAGTGGTAGATTGAAGTCTCCTATGATTATTAAATCTGTGATTTCTTTTTCCATATTTGAATAGTTTGTTTGATGAATTTTGTGGGTCTCTCATTAAGCATTTATATATTGATTATGCTCACTGATGCTTGGTTTGATGATCCATTATATAGCTCCACTCCTTATCTCTTGTTATGGCTTGAACCTTGAGGTTCATTTTCTTGGAGATTGGGATGGAAATCCTTGCTTTTTTTAAGTTGCTGTTTGCCTGCTACATTTTTCACCAGCCTTTTATTCTTACTCTGTTTTTGTTTGGGAGCTTAAGCTGTGTCTCTTGCAGGCAACAACTTGTTGGGTTATATTTTTGGAACCAGTGTGCTAGTCTTTGTCTTTTAATGAATGAATTGATGCGATTGACATTCAGGGTTATTATCATCTTATATCTTTTGTGGGGAATGTTTTCCTTTGTTCTTTCATATCAGTGTTTTGTGTTTGTGTGGGGGGCTTCCTCCTTGCCTTTTTTCCCTGTGAGGCCATGTTATCTTGGTAGTTGTTATCAGGGTGTTGACTTCTGGGTGGCATTGTGTTGAATGGTAGTCTCTTGCTTGTGCTTTGTGGATGTTGGTCTTCTGGCCATAGTGAATCGGCAAGAATTTTCTTCAAGTTTGGCATCTAGTGGCAAATACTTTGAATTTTTCCTGGTCCTGGAAGGCTCTTACTTCATCATCTGTCTTAATATATAGTTTGGCAGGTTAGAGGATTCTTGGGCAGGAAGTTTTCTCCTTCAGCTTTTAAAAGATCTTACTCCGTTCCATACTCCTCTGCATGGTGTTCTGCTGATAGGTCTGATCATATTCTCACTTGAGCTTCATTATATATGACTATCATCTTTTTTCTTGCTGCTCTTAAATGTTTCTCTTTTTCCTTAAAGTTGGATAATTTAATTATTCTATGCCTTGGGGAGTTCTTCATGGAGTTAGTCTAGTTGCTGTCCTGTCTGCTTCCTGTATGAGTATCTGACTCTCATTCATTAATATAGGAACACTTGCTTCCAGTGTTTCCCTTTGTTAATTTAGCTGTTGACTTCATCATTGTATCATGTTCTGGTAGATCAATTATATGAATATTTTTACCTGCCTAGCATATGTCATTGATGGCCGATTTTTTCCCACATCTTTGGTTATCTTTCTGGCTGATTTTCTCATTTGTTGAAGTTAGCTTGATTGTCCTCAAAACAACTGGTTTGATACTTTCCCTCTTCTAGTCTGTTCATGAGATTTGTGATCTTGTCCTTTTCTTCTGTTACTTCATCCATTAGCTCTTGTATTCCTGTTTGGAGCATGGACTTCATCCCCGCTATTGTGGACTTTGTCTCCTCTATCATTTTGTCCCTTTGTGCATTGATTCCCTCCTCTCCTCAACTATTCCAAACAGTCTTCTGAATATCTTTTTGTTGTTGTTGTTCTGTGGCATGTCCATGTCTGATTTTTCTATGAGCATTGGTAGCTCCACTGTTGCACTTTGTTTATTTGCTTTTCTATTTAGAGTGTTGTGGGATGTTGCTGTTTGTATGTCATTGTGGATGAACTGGGAACCATGTTTCTGGGAGACTAAGGGACTTTGAGCTTATTCTCTGTCTAACTGGTAAGAGTGCTTTTGAGGTCTGCCTGTGGCCTACTATGGTGGTGGGTCAGACTGCTATGTAGACAGGACTCCACAGTAACTTGGCAGACAGTAGCAGGGTAGTGGTGGTGGGGTCCTTCAGAAACTAGGTGAGACTAAAGACTGTATGTATGACTTGGGGCAAAGTGGGGGCAGGCCAATCGCTTGGTCTCAGGTCTGGTCTTGGCTCTCAGCCCACAAGTTGCATCCTTTCTAGGAATGGTGAGGCCTGTTGACTTTTTCCATTTTGTTTAACTAAAAACCCCAGACTATTCTCTGCAGATTAGCTCTGGTTACTTTGCTATGTTAATAGATGTGAATAGACAGAGTTCAGCACGCTCACATTCAAAGTTACCCAAAAGGCCACAGTGTGAAATTGAAAACATTTTTACAAAGAAACAAAACATTTCTTTGTAAAAATGCTTTCAATTTACATAATTTCGTAATGGGTTTCTTGAATGCCTTGGTCTTGGGATTGTGCAGTGCTCTTCCCCAGGGGAGGTGGACCGGCTTACCAGAGAGGATTTTAAGCTGACTGGATATGAATTTGCTAAAGCTGCCATCATGTGTCTTTCACCTTTATCCATTTGTGCTCTGTGGAACTGTGTTCTTTCAGAGGTAAATGTTCCAGCATCTCTTCAATTGCTGCACATTTTTGTCTAATTCTCTATAGTTACCCTGGCTGGGAAGTATGGTGATGGGGAGTGGTGGGAAGGGGATGGCCAATGTGGTCACTCTGTCCATTTTTGGCTGGGAATGGAGTTGTAAAGGCCTACACTGTATGCATCTAGCAGGATTAGGAACTTTGGTGTGAGGTCTTGTGGGTTAACTCCTGGAGGCTTTCTCCATGTCTGGGATTAAGACCCCTCTTAGGTTGCAATCTGGATAAATTACTGTTTGCTGTATGACTAGGGCACAGGAAGGGGGTGTTGGACCTTGTGAGCAGAGTCCACATGCAGAGACAGTGAAATTAGAACATTTTAGTGTGTTCTAGAATCACTTTGCAGGTAAAAGCCAAAGGGGTAGCTTAAAAAGGATCCTGGAACACTGAATCTATTTTTAATGCCCAGCCCCCAGTATTGCCTTCTTACCTCGCAATTTTCTGATCTAGCAGCAGGAGCACTGGGAGGCTGATTCTATCTGGGTGCCATCTTGAATCCTTACTGAACTTGCTGACTTTTGGGCCTTTGTCTTTCTTCCCTCTTTGTTGTTCTGGATTGGCATAGACCAATACTTTGTATCTTAAATGCTTGTTTGCAAAATTTTAAGAGGCTAGTTACTACTCCACCCAGTAGATGTAAATATAGTGTTGTATACTATGTTAGGCCTATTGACATAAGTGCTCCTCAAGATGATGGCACAAGTTGGAGTCTTCTAAGATTCCTCCCAATTCTAATGTTCAGTGATGCTTAGAAGAGTGTTCTTTTCTTTTCTCTTCTGTAGCATATTTAAAACAAAATGGCAACTAGACTAATGACCCATGAAGGGTGGCTTTGAATTCAGAAACAAATGTATTTTAATAGTAAAATATTCAAGAGAGAAAGACCCCATGCTCAGCTGAATTCATTTACTATTTACAGAATGATACTTTAAGACATGTATGATAATTTAAAACATAGTGCTTATGTAATCCAGGATAAATTAACATGGAGGTTCATTCTGTTGAATAAGAGATAGAACAAAGATAAAAGGTAGAGAATGAAAATATTTTATCTTATAAACAAAGAATATACTTACTTTATTCATTTAGAATAAAAATAAGTCCTAATGAATTTTTCATCTGCATTATAAAACTGATTAAGTAGTATAAATAAAACACATATCAAATATAATTAAATTAATTGGGGTCTAAATCTTAGATTTCCAAATCCTTAAAACTGTTGGTATTTATTTCTGTGTGTTTTCCTGGCATTGAAGAGAAAAATTTACAGGTTGCCATTGAGTCTCCCTGAATGTTACCATAAAATTGGGCTGCTGTTTTTTCATCTCAAAAACACAGCCAAGCCTTACTTGTAAAATGACCCAGGGGATCTTCAAACTATGAAGCTTCCAATTGGTCTCTAGCTAGTTAACTCTGCTCTAAGAAAGAACTTTTGATGAAATTAAAAGAAGATTCCATAAATTCATCAATCAATCATGCAATCAATCAGATGAAACAAAATCTACTTGAATTGTTGAATGGAAAAATGATATTTTTGCAATCATTCACTCAAAAAATTTGAGATGCTCCTTAATATCACCTATACCAACTGAGCAATTTTCTTGAAAATCAGTCGACGTTACAAGAGCAGATGATGTATGATCTACAGACACCCAGACCAAAGAGCACAGGGCAGGGACCGGAAGCAAAAATGTGGTGAGTGGGTCACAATGACTGTAATTCCTCTACTAACTCCACCTCTTGATTCCTGGACTCTGGAATTATGGCTATGGAGAAAAGACACCATATACTGGATGCTAGTTTAGATCATACAACATCTCCTGGAGAACCATCCTAATTGGATATACTAGTAAGTAGGCATCACATTCATGTTTTTGGAAGATCATTCTATTCCCCTATCAGCCCAGCTGTTTAAGGATGGTATAGTGCATCATAAGACCAGTAGACCCCATGAGCAATGGCCAATGCCACATTTAACTTGCTGTGAATGAGTCCATTCTGAGTGGCAAGGTTGATAGAAATATTGTGTTCTGAGAAAATAAATTCATATCTAAGGTAAGTGTCTATCACAATAAGACAAAAATACTGCCATTTCTTGTAATTAGTCTACCACCAGGTTGCTGGCTGATCTCCATTAGTGGATCCTGGACAGAATCAGGATCATGAGTATGAATCAGAACTCAAAATCATAAAGGAGACAATGTTTACTGGTCAGGTAGAATTGGGGGGAACCTTAAGTCTATGACCCTTCATCACTCTTTAGGTCTGGAAATGAATTTACTACCCTGTTAGAATAATTGACCATTTAAAATCAAAATGGCAGTATTTACCTAAAGATAAAGTTCATATTGTTAGGAAAGAAGAAGGAAGGGAAACAGAAGACACTGGGAGGATGTGGAACAAGCCATACCTCATTTAATGAATTGGATTTAATTGAATGGGTTGATATAAAAGGCTTGTGAGTATCTGTTGAATTTAAAACTGAAAATGTGCTCGTTAAACTGCTGTCATCTACTTTGTTATGAAAAAATTTAAAAATAAAGTCAGAAATACTAAGGAACCATTATCATTTTTCTAAATGCATGCTATGAGTCAAATCAACTCAATGTTGGTAGATAAAATGACCAGAACTTATTGTGAAACGAAGCTGAGAATTTAGGGGTTCAGGAAAAATTGATTAATGATAATGGAACTAAAGCAGAGTAATGAAAGTGTTGACACATTGTAAATCCTGGAGTCAATGTTACTCAACAGTTTGGGTACAATTAGTTTAAAGGAAACCTAAACTGCTACTTATACCTTTATCAAAACACCATAAAATATTATTTGACAAATAATGAAATCTGAAAATCTGTAAAAATTTTTCCAATAGCTCTTTTATCATATTGGTTTACATAATCATTCTTTTGCATATAACAGTCAGCTAGTATTGTGTGCAGGCATGCATGTATTTTAATCACAGACCAGTCTTTATTTTGGAGGGCAGGTATCTGCTGAGAATAGGGATATCACACAATGACAGAAATAGCATGTACAATTATTTTAACTTTTGCTTTGTAAAGGAACCCTGGTGAAGTCATGGTGAGATGGCGGGCTGTGTTCCAAAGGTAAGCGGTTCAAAACCACCAGTCCCTCCACACGAAGAGATGGGGCTTTCTGCCCCCAGTAACAGTCATGCTCTCAGAAATGGGGCCACTGTTCTACCTTTTCTTACCGTGTCAATATAAGTTGGCCTCAAATTGATGGCCATAAGTTGGATTGTGGTTTGCTGCATTTAAAAGCAAAGTTCCATTACAGAACAGTGACTTTATTAATATAATACTACCATGCTTCAATTAATTTGAAACTGGTATATTGCAGAACTTAATCATGAAGTTGGATAGCTTTCCCAATCTCTCCATACAGGAATGGGAAAAATAATTTACTGTTTTATTTAATAGTGATATGTTCAACAGATATTTACTGAGTTGCTTATAGTACCAGGGACTCTAACTGACTATTCTGAGTTTACAAAAGGCAAAAAAAATTTTTAGAAGCAACATGTTTACAGATTACAACTCTCAGTACATAGGTTCCAGAATGAAAAGTCTTCATCCATAATGCACAGTTGCACTGCTATTTAGCATTAACAGAGTTACCATATTATGATGTTGTGCTGTTCGGTCCAGTCAATTTCAATTCATAGACCCAATGTACAACAGAATGGACCACTGCCTGGTCCCGGGCCACCCTGACGACTATTCTTGTATTGGAGCCCATCGATAGCAGTTACTCTACCAATCCATCCTGTTGAAGGGCTTCTTCCTTTTCACTTCCCCTTACTTTGCCATGCATTAGAGTTCCTTCCCCTAGGGCTGGTTTATCAAATAGGTTCTATGAAATTACTTCATAAATGATATAGCTACAGAGAAGAACATTATACCCTGCAAATTTTTTGTTAAAAAAATCTGATTTAGTGACTTTAAAAATAGAGATTTAAAGATGAGAAATGTTGATAATAAAATACAACTATATTGACACAAGTAAAATATTAAATATCCAAAGGTAACTTTCTATATAATTGTTGGGAAATAAGGAAAGAGGAGGATATCAAAATATGTTTACTCGTGCTTTGTTAATTATACAAAGGCACTTAACTTGTGAAACATACCCATGAATAACATTGCAAAACATGGAATTCCAGAACTATTCATTGTCTTATGTGAAACCTGTAGTTAGACTAACAGATAATTGTTCATATGTTTGAATAGTGCAAGTGGATAATACATGCTTAAAATCAGGAAAATTGTGCGAAGGCAGTATCCTTTCACAATACTTATTCAATCTGCTTGCTGAGTAAATAATAAAAGAAGCTAAACCATAGAAAAGAGAAAGGGAAATTAAGATTAAAGGGATAGTTTTGGCAATTTGCAATTTGCAGATAATATGGACTTGGAACACCTACTGAGGAAGATCAATGACTACAGCATTCAGTAGGCATTATAGCCCAATGTACAGATCATAGAAGTCCTCACAGCTGGATCAAAAAACAACATCATGGTAAATGGAGAGAAGACTGAGATTCCCAAGGATTTCAGTTGTAAGCATCCATAGTCAATGTTTATGGAGACAGCCCTCAAGAAAACTAAGTAGTGCTTTGAGCAAATTATCAATGTCCAATAAAATACATGTTTACTTCCTTAGCTTCTATTCGTGTCTTCTTGACAAGTTTCTCATGCTTTCTTCCCCCAAATATTGTAAAATGCATTTAGAACAATGAAGAACAACAATCTTAGAAGTCATGGAAAAAGAAACAAGCATTCATTCATCGCAACATATAGGATGTAATTACTGGTGCCATTTGTAAGGTTTTAAGTGCTTCTGGTACTTGTGTCTTTTCCATAGATGTATTTTAACAAACTTTAGAAAGTATTTATCATGATGACCTTTATACTCATTCAAAGCACAGAATTGGATGCATCTTGAAGGGCCTGGAACTAGAGACTCAGGTCTCTGCCTGCCCCCAGCTGGCTTCAGGACAGAAGGAGCCTCCTGGAGACTCTGCAATTTGGTGTCCTTAAAGAAAAATAGCAGCCAGATGCTTTGTAAATCAAAACATTAGAGAACAGTCACCATAATTCTTATATCTCAGACATATTCCTGTTTTCACACTCTAATGGCAGGGTTGAGTCACTATGGCACAAGCAGTATAACCCTTTTAGCCACAAATACTTACGTTTGCAATTTTCACTTTTGCTGAAGAGTCCTCTTGTCACAGTGGTTTAGGGTTCAGCTGCAGAAGGCACAGACGGTTGTTTGGGCATGCTGGCTGTGCCATAGGAGAAGGGTGACAGCTTGATTCTCCAAAGAGTCTCACCTCAGAGACCCTCCGGGACCCTTCCACTGTTTTGTGCAGGGTTCCTGTGAGCCAGATGAACTCCAAAGCCAGATTCATGGGTCCTTTTACAGACACAACTAACCAGCTTCTGTGTAGAGGTGATCACAATACTTAGCAGCTAGCCTATTAACAACTAATTGATTCTAAGAAAAATGTGTATTTATCAATAATTTATATTGAACTAAAAGATGAATGTATTTTCAAAAGAGCTTATATAAGTACACATTTTGAATTTCCTATAGACTTTAAAATGAGCTTTATTTGGAACTCCATAGAGTGCTTTTGAATATTATTCTGACAAAATTAATTAAGTTCCTTGAGTTAGCTTACATATAATAGTTTTATATTAGGTTTTTTCCCATCATGTTTATTTTAAGCAAGATTATGAAACAGCTTAGCAACCTGGAAAACACTATCATTATTGATTAAGATTTCATGATAAGAGTGTACTTTTCTTTTTAAAGTTTGGATCAAAAATGGGTGTATGATTTATTTTTTCAGCTCTTATAACATTGAATGCATCATTTGTATCAATCGTATTCATATACATGTTGGCATCTTCATTTCCAAATATTTTCTACTTGAGTCCTTGGTATAAGCTCCTCTTTACCCTTCCTTTTTTAAATAAATAGTTTTAATATGATTTATTTTTTGTAACTAAAATGCCAACATAAAATAATGCTTACTTCATTCATGAGCTGTCAAGAATTTCATAGGAGATACATAAATCAAAATCATACCATGTATCCCTTTAAAAAACATTGTCATTAAATATGTGCTTTTTAAAATTCCCCAAATGTCATAAATTGTTTAAAGAAGTCAGTAGTCTTTTGAGGAAGCTATGAACCTTATTGTTATTGCTGTTTTCAGGTATCCTTGAGCAGTTTCCCACTCATAGCAAGTCCATGTACAACAGAATCCACACTACCTGGTCCTACATCAGCCTCTTACTTATGGTTATATTTGAGCCAATTAGTGCAGCCACAAGGTCAATCCATTTAATTGAGTTCTTTTTGTTTTTTACTGACCTTATACTTTACCAAGCATGTTTTTGTTTTTCAAGTGAATTGACTGCCCTGATATTTCCAATGTAAGTGAGTGGGAGTCCTATCATCCTGACTTCCAAGGAGCTTTCTATCAGAAATTGGTTAGTGGTTTTAAATAGTTTGCTAAAAACATGCTATCTCTCTGCCTGTCTTTGTGTGTGTGTCTTTGTCTGCCTGTCTCTTTGTATGTGTGTCTGTCTCTCTCTCCTTCTCTCTCTAGCTCATACACACACAAAACTACGACAAATTATATTGCTCTTAACTGCTAGTGCATGCATAAAAATTGCATGAAAAATATGGCCCTTAAGTTTGTCTCTCCTATCACTTGAATGATTACAGACAAGTTCTTTCAATAATACATTTCATTTGTCTTAGTCTTCGTAGGTTACCATATTCAGTGGAGAATAAAAGATATTATGGTCGGGCTCAGTATCAATCTCTACTGGATGTATTTGCAAATAATTCAAGCTTTGGAAAACATTCATGGGCATGCTGCCCCACATAAAACAATAATTTTAAGATGGATTGAGCATTTTTGATAAAGTTCAATAAAACCTAAAATATAAATACAATTCAATGAGGTCATCTCAGAAGTTTATGACAACTGTGTTTTGGGATTTCCCAGGATTAATCTTGATATGCTTTCTCAAAAGATACATGAGAGTCACAGGGACCAAATCAGAACAAAATTTATGAAACTGCACACAGTGTGGATGACAAAAGATGTCAGGAAATTTGTCATACTTTTCTGTTGTTTTTATTTTTTTTTCCAACCAGGAAAACTCACCTGCTCATGCTTCACAAGTAAGAAAATCCTATGACAACCTCAGTAGGAAAACAGCTCGTCTGATCCACTGGTCTCTCTTGCTCTTTCAGACTTGTTTTCTTTCCTCAAATCAATGAGCATGTCAAAGGAACACAATTTGAGCCTTTTGAAGGTGCCAAAGCTGTCTTTTTGATGTGAGCTATATTGCTGAATACAAAATGCTTTGGGGAAGTGTTGAAGAGATAGAAACACAATCTCCAGAAATATATGGATCTAAATGAGGGATGTTTCAAATAATCACTTCAGATTTTGATATTTTTGTTTAATAAAGTTCTCTATGATTGAGTCTCAATACTTTTCTTCTTATCCTCATTTGTGTTATAGAAGGAATGCTGGTAGAATAGTAGTTGAGTGTTCAGCTGATAACTGAATGATTAGACATTTCAATGCATTAGCCACTCTGAAGGATAAAGACATGGCATTCTTACCACCTAAAATGTGTATCTTGGGGGCGATTCAATGTGCTTTTGGTGATAGAGATCATTCTTGCTTATTGTTGTTCATGTTTTGTTTTGTTTTCTAGCCATAGTGATACATTTTTCTATTTTAATCTTTTTACTGAAGGTTCATACACTCATCACAATCCATCCATCCATCCATTGTGTCAAGCACATTTGTAGATTTGTTGCCATCATCATTCTCAGAACATTTTCTTTCTACTTGAGCCCTTGGTATCAGCTCCTCAACAGAAGTGAGTGAAGGATATATCAGATAGTATAGCATATGAAAACATAATAATAGTTTATAAATTACCATATCTTATTATTAAATGCTTTATTTTATCATCAGATACATGTGGTTGCAGTGTGTGGTAAAATAAGGGATTTCAGTGAGATTCCTAGATTGACATTCTAGATTCCACCACTAGACTCTCAATTATGAAATTGACACAAGAGGAAAAGACCACCTCACTAGTATGGATCAAAGAATTCTGTGGACTGTGATCTGTAGGGTCGGAAGTTTGTAAGTCATCAGTTACTCAGAGGAAGAAGGATTAGATTTCTATTCCTGTCATACTTACTATCTTAGAAAGCCACAGGGATACCTTTATCTTTTTCTACAGGGTCACTATGAAATGCCAGTGAGAGTTTAGGGTTAGAGTATGGCTCAAATTACAATCATAATCATTGATTATGATTTAGGTTAATGACAGCTTTCTTATATAATTTTTTATATGAGGGCCAAACATACAAACCAAAAAGCAGAAGTAGTAGTACAAAAAAGGTCATGGAAAGAAACTGTTGTTGCAAGGGATCTAATTTGATATTTATAAATAGAGCCTGGCCTAACATATTTTATAATCAAGCAAACATGAAATTCTAATTTCTTTTTATATTATAGATGGGATATGATAGCAGAAAACAGTACATGCTAGATGACTAAAGAGTACATATTGATAAAACTTATATATATATATATATATATATATATATATATATATATAATCTTTCTTTTTAACACATGAGTAAACATAGCCTTGGGACATAGGAGGGTGGCATGAGGCCAGCCTCATGTCCATTTTAGACATGTGAAGCAGATGGTCTGAGAGCCACTCCATTTACACTAAAATGATCCCATTATTCATTGATTTTTCTTGGCACTAGACTAATGTTTAAGGTAATTTTAATGAACAACAAAAACTATGCACTTGCTAAGCTTTAAAATATGCAACACAATGCAAGAAGTACAAATGACAATGAGAGAGACAGATAATTGAGTGTACCTTCCTTCTTGATCTTGCATCAAATAGTAGCTCTTTTCCCCTCCCCTCAAAATAAGTGCTAAATAAAAATAATAAAAGCAAAGAAGCACAGATTGATTTTGATGCCATGTTTTTCAAGTGATAAAAAGTTCTGAAAAAATAAATTTTAAAATACTAATTCTCAAAACATAATCTTCACTCTAAACTATTGTTTCTCTTAATGTCAGAATATCAAAAATACTTTAGAAGAATGAGAAGGGAAGTTTTATGGGGGAAAAAAAGAGAAGAAAACTCGAAAGAAGATTAAGGAACAAATGTTGCTTATTTATTTTTTCTATACAGAATTTTTCTACTTCATCAAACCCATGCTTTATGGACAAAAAAATGTTTATGAAATTATATATTTAGTTTTGTGGTACATTCTGAAAAATTTACTGGATTGTATGCATCTAATCATGTAACAGATTCTCTGAAAAGAAGACAAAATATTTTTCATTTTTTAAATAAAATTTTATGATAAAATTTATTATCAAAATTAAGCTTCTAGTGTAACAGGCTCTTTGAGAAATTTCAGAAACTGTTTTGCAGTTGCTTATTTAAATAAAAATAGTCCCTGTGATACATAATTATTATTTTCATGAATTAAATGCCAAACCATTATCTACAGCTCCCATTCCTGATGCCAAAAGATAATTTATGTAAAAAGGGGTCCAAAGGGTCCAGGATTGTATTAATAATCAATAGCTTCTTACTTTGTGTTCCCAGATCCAATTTAGGATCACTGGAGAAAGGCAAGCCTGTTTCTCTGGGTACTCAGATGGAATGGCTCTGGGTGATTAGCCAATTGACAGCTTCAAATCAGGATAAAGCTAAAGAAGTTCCCCCTTTTAAACTGCAGAGAGTTTTCATGCCTCCTACAGTCTTTGATTCTCTGCCATACACAAGTGAAGGTGCTGACTCTCTTTCTTGTTTTGTTTGTTTGTTTTTGTTTTGGGGCATCACTGCCCTCTGGTGGTTGTGGGAGCTACCCAATGCTGCTCCTGAGAGCCGCCACTGGGATTGAACTGCCAAGCCCGCGGGCCACAGTCCCGCACTCAACCACTTACGCCACCGGGCCTCAACCTTGACTCCCTTTCTTATAGCAAACCCTGAATAAATTGCCTTTGCTCTTATCATGTTGCTCTTTATCTATTTCCACAATGAGAAAGTAAACTTGGTGTAATAAAATGATCTGATGCCAAAGATACCATCTTCTATGTCTATCTCCAAAGAAGACAAATTGATAACCTTTTCATAGACTGTGTCAGAAAATTTAAGCTACTCATAATATTTCACATTGAGAATTAAAAAAAAAACTATTTCTGCCTTATTAAGTCACATACGATTTCACTGAAAGATGGAAAAGGGAACAGTTTGGTTTGATTCAGTGTAACACACCTTTCCAAAGAAGAATCATTCAAATAAGAAAAATTAAGAAATCTAAGCTGGAATTCAGATAGTTTCATATACTTTCTACTATGGAATTAAGATTTGATATTTCCTGAAAACACCATGGAATGCCAGAAGAATCGACAGATATATCTTGAAAGAAAGTCAGTCACTCTTCTTCTTAGAAGTGAGATCCAGAAAGCTCCATCCCTCATCCTTTGGACATTTTCTCAGGATGCCCCTAGGGAAGGACAACTTGCCTGGAAAAGTATCAAAGAGGAATACCATTTGAGAGATCAGTTACAACAATGGAATTACACATAGCAAACTATGAGAATGGCAGAAAAGCGAGTCGTGATACTGTTTCACAAAGAGTCACCCTGAGATGGGCCTGACAGGATGACATTTAGCAACCATAGCATAAGGCTTGGCATAAAATTAAACAGACAATGATATATCTTTTAAAAGCAGGGAGGAGAGTATTGCAAAAGGTCAATGGTTAATAGAGTAAATGCTGTTCTCACCAAGTTAAAACCAAACTCATGGCCACGGAGTCGAGGTCACTTCATAACAATCTCATGGAGCAGGGTAGCACATGCCCGTGGGTTTCTGAGACTAACTTTACAAGAATAGAAAACCTTGCCTTTCCCCTTGGCCAAGATCACATAAAGGTTAAACTTGTGTTATTGGAGTTATAATCAGATAGCAAGAACGTGATAATCTCATCATAAAGAGTAGCAGAGGAGTAAGGGCAAAAAAGAGAAATAAGATGAATCCGATGACACAACAAATATAGATTTATCTCTTCAGAAAGAAAAAATGATTCATATGCGACACATAAAAAAACGGTGATTTTTCACTTAATTTCTAAGTGAAAAACTTATTTGAACTAGGTAATGTATACACTCTCAAAATGCATCATACCGCCATTTAACCAAGGCATCATCTCTGTGGCTTATAATGTTAACATTTGCTTCTTTGTACATAGGATAATTTCACCTCATTACCGAGGTAGTGATAGAATTCTGATATGTCCAAAAGATAATATATTAGACAGGATTCATTTTTCTAGAATGACAAATGTTTAAACAATTAATGCCACTTGAAATAAAAATGATGGACTATAAATTGAAAACTGTGATATGGGAGTAACATTACATACGTAGTCAACAAATGCATTCTGAGTAGGAGAAGTGTCAGAAAGATGTCTACAACAGCAAAGTATGTCTGGCTGTCACTTATTAATGAAGCCAACAATTCCCAACATGTGAGTCTTTTATGAAAAATTCCACAGCATGCTTTAGGCTATTGAGTTTTTTGCTCAGTACAGATGATTTGGGAATAAGCAAATAATAGTTGATGTTGCCTTTGAGTAATCAGTTTTCTGGGGTTTGATTCCCTTTGTCAATACATTTTTATTGTGTTTGGGCATTGAGGGTAGAAATAATTAAAAGGATTTTCATTTTCTGTGCTCACTGTGTCTTGAAATCATCAAGTTAATACTTTTTTCAAAAAAAAGTGTTTTACAGAGATGATGCTTGCTGAAGAAGCAGGGGACAGAAGCTTTTGTAGGATAGCTCATTGTATCTGTTATCAAAATAATTGCCAAGACTATTGTTTTCAACAAAATTTGTCTCCCATACTTAATTAGCAAATGTATGCAAAGCCATTCAAATTTGAGGAAAATGCTTTATTTGGGATCTTCATGAATGCTAATTGAAAATTTGTCAGGCTTAATTAATGTACCCATAGATGAAGCCAGAGAACTAAAATGCTAAAACATTAGATAATCTCCACCCACCCACCCTCACCCGCCCCCCACAGTTCATTGTGGATTTCAATGTTTGATGAAGATTATGGGAAAATATTTGAATGCCATCTTGAAATTTTGACAAAATAAGTGCATTTGGTTTTCACTAATGCTTTAATTAATTAAGAGAAAATGCTTGGTATTGTCATGATTATTATTGTTGTTTACAAAAAAACCCTTAATTTTACTGGATAACGTCTGTAGTACTTAATCCCCCCCCCCACATCCTTGAAAATAAATGTCTTTATTTTATTGACATAGTAACTGAAAAACAAATATGTCAAGTAGTGTATATAAAATAAGTAGTCAATACCAGGCGGAATATATGCTGAATGTTGTCTGAATATAGAGATTAAGCTTTTTAAATCCTATTGTTTACTATCTCATTTGATTTAATTTTGTGGCTCAAATGTAGTATAACATGCCCTTGTCAGAGTCCTCTTTGGGTATAAATGCAATCCCATATTCCTTTTGGAATGGCAAGGAGTATTATTGTTCTCTTAGCCTGTATGTAACAGCTACCCAAATGCATTTTGTGTTTGTGTATTGGTGTAAATGTGTACATGCATGTGTACATACACAACATGGGTAAAGTCGGGTAATTTTTATGCCATTACAAACAGATGTTAGCTATGGTAGAAGGCAAGATCCCAGATTTATGTTTTACTTAAAAAATATATTAAACCCACACAAAAGTAACCATCCAAATGAGACATCTACCATCATGCATCAGGTACAAGAGACCAACTGTATCACAATTAGAAAGCAACTAAGATTGGGAAAATGGAATGAAAAGATCATAGAATCTTTGCACAAACTTTCATTCTTGACTTTTTTATTTGTTGAAGATTTTTGGAGCAGATCATCAGTTTTACATTGATCAATTTAGACACCTTTTGTTTCATCCATTCTTGGCAATCCTCTCAGTGAGCCACCATCTGCTTCCTTCTTGTGTTGCCTGTCTCCATTCCTCCTTCCTTCTTAATCCTTGGGAATCTTGTCTTCAGATAAATGTTACCCATTTGATCTTAACTGGTTGCTTATTCCAAGCTATGTGTACCTCTCTAGGGTCATTTTCTCTCTAGAGACCATTCGCTTGTTTGACTAAAGGTTGAGCCATGGAAATAAATTCAGTTTCGGAAAAGGGATTAAGGCCAGGGTTCTGCCAGTCTCTATATGACTGATAAACCTGATCTGTCTTAAAATTCTGAATTCTGTTCCATGATTTTCACCCACTCTATCCCCAAAAGTCTGCTGCTATACTTTTAGAGAAGTGGGTAGTGAGAGCTGGATGTCATCTAGTTCTAATCCCAGGATGCTAGAATTATCTCTCTGCCTGCTCCATTAGGCAACATACTTTTTTTTTCTTCTCCCACAAATAAGATTCTTTAATTGTCACCATTAAAATTCTGAATTATGAACAGGTTCTTGAACTGGTGGCTCATAACCATCTTTTCGTTCCACTTTAGCACCTGTCACATCTCCAACAGTTCTTCTAGAACTCCCACTTTCACTGTTTAGCTCCATGGATTTTCCAGATTCAAACTTGGGCTTGGTCACTATTTTCATTTTTCTGACGAGTCCACCATGGAGAGAATAAATAGCTTGGCAAGACTTTCCCAATGCTGACCGGAATTCTCTTATTGACCACTTCTTTCAAGTCATTTGTTTGCATCCCTCCGATCATGATAGCCTTCATTTTCTTTCAAATTTTGCAGACTTGTTGGAGCCGAAAAAGCAGAAAAAGTATTCCAAAGCTGATTTTTTTCGAAGCACCTTTGAATTGATACCAGGTGCCATGGTATTGCTGGTGGGTAAGCATTAGACTACTAGAGGAGAAGTTTATGGTTCAAACCCACAAGCCATTCTGTAGGAGACAATTCAGTCTATATGTTTCCATAAAAATTTAGTTTCAGAATCCCTATATAGAGCATCTGAGTTGGAATCAACTTGATGACTCAACTCGCTTGCTGCTATTGGGTCAATAAAGACTCTTGGTGACCCTGTATGACAGGGTGGAATGACCTTTGGGGATTTGGAGAGGGTAAATTTTTATAGACATGACATGCCTCATCTCTCTACTGTGGAGTGGCTAGTGGTTTTCAACTGCTGACCTTGCTGTCCATAATCCAAGTCATAAACACTACACCACCAATTCTCCTTAGCTTGATGAGAGTGTTTTGTTTTGTTTTAATTTGTATTTACTTATTTTGTTTTGATACAGAAGGAAGTAAGTTTGGAGAAAACTATAATTGGATATTAATTGATTCAGTATTCATTAGTGCACTTTTGTCAAAAGCAGGAAAACCAAATGCAATAAAGTAACCATAAGTGAAATATATAGCTATAGTTAAAAAAAAATTAAGGTTACAGGCTTGCTTCTGAAATTCTAAAACCTGACTCCATGGTGGCTGTTGTTGACATATGATTGTATAATCATGAGTTTTTGCTACAAAGTGATTATAGAACAATCCCCAGGACCCCAATCCCTGACTTGTACCAGATAACCTGCATCATTGGGTATTTCCTCTTTGTTTTTTTTTTTTGTCTTAGGTACACTTCCTTTTTAACTAACAGAAATCTATATTTTGCCAGATTTTCCATGAGGTTACTTGAAAAACAGGTAACTGAACATTATCAAAAATTTCTCTTACTATGATTATGAATCTATATTCCATTTGGGGAATTATTTGTTTATTTTTATTGCTTCAGCAGGAAGTCAAGTTGGAAAACAATTCTGATTGATTATTCATTAATAGAGTATCATCAAAGGAAGTCTCCCCAATAGAGCTATTCTATTTAATAAAGCAAGATCGATAACAAAAACAAAATTTTTGAGAAAAAATAAATAATTATATCTCAATACAGTATGCTGAGAATGTTATCTAAAACACTAAAACATTATGACATGGCTGGGAAATCAGAAAATAAATAATTGTACAATGCTGTAGGTAGCTGAAAGAAATAATAGATTGTATTCTAAATTAATGATCTGACATTGGGGATGGATGGCCTACATGGATAGTCTACCACTCTCTAAGTCATAAAACCATCGGTTGAAGAATTAAAATACACCAAGTAAGTCCAAGTAAAATAATTTCATGAATTATTTGGTTCAATTATATCCTTTTCCTGGATTTAGCAACTTTTGATGCATCTTTCAGGTAAGAAAGAGAAGGAAATATTCTTTTTTAAAAATGTTCTCTAAATCTTGCCTTTTTGTGGTTATAGAATGGAATAGAGTAGGGAAATAGATAAAAACAATGCTCTCCAGTTAACTTTGTCCTCAAATAACCTTGATGCAAAAACCGTTTATAACAAGATAAATTATTAGGTGACAACATTAGTGTTTTTGTTTTTGTTCTTCCTGAAGTATTGATTCTTGCAAAAGTAGTTTACTTGGGACATGAGGGAAAACTGACAGGAGACAGGAGACTGCAGGGGAAAATATATATTTACTTTATTACTTAAGGGAATATTTATGTCTCTACAGAAGCCAGAGATTCTTGTATAAACTTGCCTTATGAATTTTGCATATAAAACTTTAAAACTCTTGAAAGTCTCTAATTGGTGCTTTTTGCATGTGTCTAAGGAGTGTCCAAAATCCACATAGATTTCTCAGGCCTGCCTCCCCCACCCCACCCCCATGCCTAATATATTAGATCTTGGAAGGCGGGATGGTGTGTATTCAAAAACCAAGCCCTGAAAAATATTGATTGGGGAACTAATTGTGTCCTCTAAAGTGCATCCTTAAAAATTCAAGTGCAAAGCACCAGTGTATAAGATAGTTTGCCTTTGTGTTTGTGGGCTGGTGGGTGGGGGGAGGAAGGAAAGGGTGGTTAAAAATATTTATGCATTATGAACTTGATGAACGTGGAATTTAGAAAAAGCTGAGTTAATTTTCTTCATCACTTTTCTTCCTTTGTGTCCTTATCTTTAACTATGTCCTCATTAATGTGAAAGGAACTCAACCAAGTTCAACTAGTTGCTGGTACCCATTCATGTAAGCTATTCAGTGATTCCTTATGTTATCTTCTTGAAGGAGCCCTGATGGGCACAGTGAGTAACTCATGGGGATACTAACTTCAAGGTCAGCAATTTTAATCCACCGGGAGAACTGGAGGAGAAAGATCAGGCTGTCTACTCTATTAAAGATTTACAGCCTCGGAAAGCTTAGGGACAGTTCGACTCTGTGCTACAGGATCTATATGAACAGAAACTAACTGAATGGTCATGGTGTGGGGGAAGTTCTAAAAAAATCTAATTTCACAGAGGTAAAGTGCTCAGTTGCTATCCAAAAGGCCAGCAGGTCTATCCCACCAGCCTCTCTTTGGAGAAAGATGCATCTTGGTTCCATAAGGATTCCAACTTAGTGTACCCTTGGGGAAAAAGTTCTATTAGTTCTAATAGAACATTAGTTCTAGGTGGGAATTGACTCTTCTGCAATGGGTTCTTATTTCTCTCGCATGTCTAGTCAATTTCCTAATGTATCAAGAATTGATTACTATCATTAGAAATACATGGCTCTCTTTTGAACATTCATATCTCATTATATATCAGATACAAATGATAAGATCACAAATATGCAGGACGCAATTATAATTGATTTTATTAGAAGAATAGTCCAATATCAAGAAAAGCACTTTCTTGATATTGATAGAATTTTCGCTCCAACAGATTTTGTTCTGAACTCCTTTTTCACAGTGCTAAGAAATATTTTACATACAAGTAAACAGTCTTGTGGAACTGAAGGATCCCAGGTACATAGTGAGCTATTCCTCACTTATAATCTCTGGTACACTGTGAGTTATCCATCACCTGTAATTCCAGGTACACCGTGAACTATTCCCATGCTGGAATCCCAGGTATATTGTGAGATCATCTGCACCTGTAATCCCAGGTACACTGTGAGTTATTCCTTATCTGTAATCCCAGGTACAATGTGAGATATTCCTCACATGTTCCCTTATAATACTGTAAAAACAAAGAATTCCATTGGTCTGAATAACAAATTTGACCTAGACCTTGATATTCATAAATAGTCATGATTAGTAAAATTCTACCACTTTTTGTTTTCCTTAAAATGGCTAATGTCAAATAGCATCCTTCCCATATAATTTAGACAATATTCATAAATAGTGCTCTGTTTACATGTGTTTAATCCTGATCCAGTATCTTAATGCAAAACCTCAAAATGTCTACCTCTCTCCTGAAAAATAAGTAACTGAAATACTTACCAAAACTGATCATTTAAAAAACAAAATCCATGTTACACAAACTTTTGTTAAATCCAGTCCTTTCCCTAACTCCTTAGAAGTCATCCCATTCTCCACCTGGACTAAGCTATTATTCCTCTTTAAAGAAGCCTCCTGGAGAACAGACTGATTTCTGTTTAAACCATTCTGACATATTCTAAAGTGCAGTAGATTTTTGCTATTTTCACTGACCTTGAATTTAATTCATGGTGAAAAAAATCATTGCTCAGGTCAAAAACAAAAAATTGCTTAGTCTACTATGCAGAGTTTATAAATCCGTCCCATAGGATTAAGTGACTTTGCTTGAATTGTCAATTATGAAATAAATTAAGTGCTCCTGGTCACTTTGAGTTCTTGCTGGGAGAGTTATGACTTAAAATTAATTTTAAAGGCTAATCCCTGAGAGGTTGAAGGGGACCTCACTCCCTCTAAGAGCCTGAAGAAGAGTACAACTGCGGGACCTGGCATTTCTGTATGAAAAAAAAATCATAGCCCAAACCTACGCTTACTGTCATAAGTCTTTGCAGAAGGCCCATAAAGTGGTTTAGAATTACCAAATTTTCAGGATCAGAAGCACAATGTATGACCACCCTGCCACCAGGTCTCCTACAAATAGAACCCAATGGCAAAGAAAAATAATGCAGCAAGAATAGGAATGAGATGGACCAGGAGACTGGCACTGTGGATTGACCCTCTACAGAGCAAGGGAGAGCTGAGTGCCTTTGCTAGGAGACTTGCTGAAGTGCCTTCATGCTCTAAGCAGAGCTAAAGACATCATTCTTGGCCGAGCAGGGTAAAGACCCAGAGAATGGACTGTGAGCTGGCCCAGATGAGAGAACTATGTGTCTATGGGCATGGCCAAGAAGTTGAAGCTATCTTGAATGAAGAGTTTGCCTCTTAATTGTTCTTTTAGATTTGTTAAGGATTGTGACATTTCAACTTTCAAAATAAAAAATAAAGAATATGGAATACTCTTATCTATACCAGTTTTGATATATTATATCCTTATTTAAATTATCCGTATTAGGCCAAATGTTTAACAATTTCAAAGATGAGAAGATAAAGAGTGAGGAAAATACATAACAGAAACAGAAAAAGCACAACTTAATTGATATAGTTGATGCATTGTAAAAATGTCACCAATGAAAATGAATAATCTTTGTAGAAATTATTTTTGGGGGAGCGTGGTGTGGCATCACTGCCTCTGCTGGTCATGGGCTCTACCCATTGGCGCTCCTGAGAGCCACCGCTGGATTTGAATCGCCAAGCCCGTGGCCCACAATCCGGCACTCAACCACTTAAACCACCGGGGCTAGTCCCTTGTAGAAATTCTTAAATGAGAACTTATTCTGCTGTGTAGAATTTCAATGAAAACTTAACATTTTAAAATACGATGGAGTAAAATGGTGATTTACATTTACTCATAATTAACAAACCAAACATTGCCATCAAGTTTGAATCCTAGAAATCCTGGATAGCATTTCTGAGGCATTTACAAGGGTAGACAGGTCGTCTTTTTTCCCACAGAGGCAAAGCAGCTGGTTTGAACCTATGACAAAATAGTTAACAATCCAATGCTTACGTGACACCACCACCAACGTTTCATCAATTCTAATGATAGCTACATTAAAATTAAATTGAAGTGACGTAACCATGATAATTAAACCCACACGTTGTCAAATGGAACAAAAACTCAAGACATAATTGAGAAAAAAATCTCACACTATACAAGAGCAATAAGTCAAAGATATTGCTATGCTAAAGGGGAAAGCATCTTTAAACAAAAATGGCAAACCATGGCATGATTATTACCTGATTATTACCTATCATCCATTGAAGCCTATGCACTTGTGAGAACAGTTTCCATCCCTCTAACCCACTGTCACCAAGTTGATTCCAAGTCCTTGTGAATTCCCGTGACAAGGTTCCCGGGACTGTGCTTCTTTGTGGGATTAGCGTTAGAGCCAACTCCAAAGCATCGAACAACAAGCAATCCTGTATGTGGAATCTTTGAGTGACACAAGTGCTCCTGTGCTCGCCTGGTGACTGCAAGGTTGAAAGTTAAAGTCCTCTGATGCCTGCGGATCAAAGCCTGAGATTGATCCCTGAAAAAGAAGCTGTTTAAAAATCCTCATCGAGCCCCGTCCTACTCTGACACATATGGAGTCATCGCAAACTGAGCTGACTCTATTTCTGTCATTTTCACATGTGCACAGTGACCTCTGTCTATGTGAGTGTGCGTAAGGATCTTAATCTTCTGTATTGGAGCTGTATGAAGAGTAAGAAATTAGCTATAAAACTATACAAATGCTTTATTCTTCAGAAATGAAGGGCTGCTTAACTGCAGAACTTGAACCTTAAAAAAATATCACAAATTTTAGAAAGGACACATTCTCACATAACTTAAGAAAGTTGATTGAATGATTTAAGATTCACTAGTGTTATGCTACTCATTTTCAATTTTGCTAAATATTGTCGGCCTACCTTACACCCACAGAATGGAAGAGTCAGATTATAGGATAATTTATGAAAGAAGTAATGATTGAGAATTGCAGCCACATATACTGATGTAGATTCTAAGCAGGAAAGGTCAGGGCATTATTATTTATATTACTTTATGTTTAGGGATATTCATATTTAGAAAAATATTGTCTTAGTAATAAAATCACCTCAGAGGGCTGAGCCCCAGTGGCATAGTGGTTGGGCGTGGGACTGAGGCCCACTGGGATGGAGGTTCAATTCCAGCTCCACGGAGCAAAGGCTGGGCCTCCTACTCCCACCACCTGAGGGCAGTGAAGCCCCCCAAAAAACAAAAAAGAATAAAAATAAAATCACCTCAGGGTGCACATATGGATTAATGCCATCTAATTAAATGTATCCGTTAAATTTAGTTAATGATCCAAGCTTAATAAAGTAAATTTTAAAGGTTTGAGAGTTAGTCAGCAAATCACAGTTTCATAAATTGGTGTGCAGGGTGATCTGTACCACGAAGACTCTCATTAATGGGGTGAAACATAGTAGTGGGAATTTTGTATTTATTATTTTTTAATTGTAGTTTGGAGAAAATGTTACCAACAAATCAATTGTCCATTCATTAATTCATATATATTTCGCTTTTTAGGATCCTTTGCAATTCCCTGAATATAACAGCTCTCTTTCCCTCTTCCCCTTTTAGTCATGTGTTTCTCTTTCCATGAAACCTCCTTTCCTGTCCCTTCCTATATTCTGCAATTCATTTTGGGGAAAATGCTGCACTTTTGGTCTTAGAAGACTGATTGTTCTAAGGACCATGTTCCCCGGAGTGCTCTTGTTTACTTCATAGATCTGTCCTTCGCTGGACTATAAGGAGGTCCCAGGGACTAAGTAGGCTGGAAGCGATTAGATTATATGGACCACAGCCTTGGGAAATTCATTAACCATTATTAAACCAGTAAATCCAGATGGTTACGATGTTCTATTTTTCCTCCATTCTGTCCAGAACTTCTTTGGTTCTAAATACAGTTATTAATGGTGCAGAGCTGTCAGCAGTGTGAACTAGTTTTTCTAATCTCAGCCTCGGGTGTGCTCTGGCTCACATGCTCCTTTACCATTCGGGGCTAATTGCTTCATTGGGTCTTTGGTGATCTTCACTCTTGTGCCTAAGAGTTATATCTCGTGAGACTGCTCACTAGGTTTTAGGGCCTTAGTCACGGTACAACAGAGTAGGATCAGCATTGTATCTAGGGCTCGATTATGCCAAGTGACCTCACGGCCCCCCAAGATTCTGATCCTAAACCCCTAAATCCAGTGACTTCCTCGCACAAGGTGTCACATTATGCCTCCCTGTTCACTCTTCTATTGTACATGGGTATGTTTGCAGCACATACAAATGCATGTGTAAAGACAGCCTCCACCAAACTCACAAATCATGCTGGGAGTGTGTCCTCTTTGCTTCTCCATCCCAGTTCAAGCTGGTGGCTGCACTATTGTTTTCATTTGCATCTTTCTACTGACTCAGGGTCACAAGGAATTGTTCAAGTGGCTGTCAGCTTCCTAAAATGACTTAGTCAATGAGGATCTGTTCATATCTTCCACTAATTTTTAATTAGATTGTTTGTCTTTTTGTTCTTGAGGTGTTGACACTTTTGATGAACTGTAGAGATTAATCCCTTGTCAGAGATGTCATTACCAATGATTTTTCCCAGTTCTTAGGTCCCCTTTTTACACTTTTGGAAGAATCTTTTGATGTGCCATATGTTTTACTTTTAGGACATTTCAGCCATCTATTTTGCATTCCTGTTGTTTCAAAATCTATTAGTACCATAAACTAGGATCCTAAGCTTACCATTATTTTTTATTGATTACATTTGTAATTTTAGTTTTAACATTTAGGTGTTTTATCCCCTTTGAGCTGGTATATATAAAGTGTGAGATATTTATCTCCTCTCATTTTCCTGCAAATCAATATCTAATTTTACTGGCACCTTTTATTAGAGATTTCTCTTTCTTATGTAATGATTTTTGACCATTTGTCAAAAA
The DNA here is from genome assembly GCA_004026705.1 of Nesogale talazaci. Classification (NCBI taxonomy): domain Eukaryota; kingdom Metazoa; phylum Chordata; class Mammalia; order Afrosoricida; family Tenrecidae; genus Nesogale; species Nesogale talazaci. The sequence goes on along the minus strand of PVJH01016854.1, from coordinate 12,479 downwards.
TCCATTTCTCATCTGTGTATGCCTTCTTCATTCATGTGGCAGTCATGTACTCATGTGTCAATTTCATGATTGGGAGTCTAGGGTGGAGTCTAGCCTGTCAATCTGTAGATAGCCAATGAGACCTCTGTGTGGACATGGCTTTCTCCTGAGAATTCTGGAAAGTCTCGAGGTATTTCCCAATTAGAGAACAGAGACTTGATTCACTTTCTGAGAGACTTAACTCAGACAAGATGAGATGACAGCATGCTGATTCCTGGAGAATGGAGGAGCTGTAGGAGAGGCCACCTGGACTTGCCCTGATGGAGTCAAACCTCTGGGGCTGGAGAAGCCACATGGAGATCCCTGCCAGTGCTGAGAGTCTCCTATCACCACTGGATGCTGCTGATAAAGCCTGATCCCTGGAAGCAAGGAGCCATGGGGAAAGCTCTGCCAGCACTGGAATTCTTCTACTGCCACTGGAAATACAAGACTCTGCACCAACTGGCCTGTGATTGTCCTGGTGTCATTACACGTGCTTCATAAGTCACAAGGAGGCTTTATAGAGTGGTATTGGACACATCGGATAATATGGGACCTATGACTTGTACTGGACTGGGTTGGGATGTTTTCTCAATGTTCCATTCCTCTTGTATATAAACTTTTCCTCTATATCCTACTTGTCCTTCAGGATTTAACCCATTTGGGCTTCATCTAAAATTCCACCTCATTTGAACACTCATTCCTGACCCTTAAAAAGAATAAAAAGAAAGAAAGAAAATCCCAGAGTGGAAAGATACCATATCTTGAAAGTGTAGGTGGAATTAGAATTCTACGCTTTAAAAATTTCAGAAGCAGAATCATCAAGAGTAACAATTTTTTTTTCTGAACTACACCATGAGACAATAGATCTGCTGATCTTGTGGATCAAACTGGTGTGACTACTGATGCTCATAGAATAATGATCCCTATAGTCTACATTATAATAGCACTGTATCATTGTGTCTACTGAGGACTTGAAATGTGACTATTGAGAGTGAGAGTCCATATACTTAATTTTATCTAATGATAATTTAAATAACCACTAAAAGCTAAGATAAAAACTTTAGATAATATAAGTATATAGATATAAACCTGACTTTCGTAAAGTCATCTTTTTAAATACATGACATATTCTTTTAAAGATGACCAAGTAGAGGTTAGAAAGTACTTTCTATTTGTTGTTGTATTGTATGTAACATGCACTGTAAAAATATAATTTTAAACAAAGACTTGGTTGAATATTAAACTCTTCCATGTACAACACACACTATTTTCTCAAAGAAACCTGTCAGTGTATTTGTTTTCTAATATTGTCTCTTGCTAAGTGAGATTTTAAATTTCACTAATTCTAAGACCTTATCAAACACAGATAAATGTCATTTAGATTGATAGATATGTTAACAGACTTGTGTTTTAATTCTTTTTTCACTATGACTTTACACTAAGCATTTTTAATATAAATTCATTATTATGGAACTTGACAGGTGATTACATTGTTCAAGTCTCTAGGTTTTATGTAATTTATTAAGCATGAGAGAGTGGTTTGAGGGCAACACGATTTCAAGCATCATCATCATCCTTCAGGGAACTATCTAGTCCTCTGTGGCTCCATAGGAGAAAGACCTGATTATTTGTTTCCATAAAGATTACAAGCTGGAAAAGACTTTTGGGGGCAGTTTCAGTCTGTCACATGGGGTTATTATGTGTCGATAATCTATTGATGGCACCCAAAACTGGAAAAAAAATAAGGACTTTTATCAATATGGTGGTATATAGACCCATTCTCCAAAGCAAATTTAACTTAGAATTGCTCTCAATGGTTTTAAAATGGTTTAAACAGTCATTTATTTCTTCAAAATCAATTGTCCTAGAATTTTAGTGCACAAATAACAATGTGCATTGTTTAAATTTTGTAAACAAAATCCCAAGGGTCACTGTCAACACACCAATCTTTCCTAAGGCAAGAAACACCAGACAATTGAATAAATAAATAAGATAATTGCGAAGAAAATAGCACAGCCATCTCCCAACTTCTAGCACATTCATAATCATTGTATCTTCTCCCAACTTCTAGCACATGTATAATCATAAGCACTGAACAATTACTCACTCAGTGGTAACCCAAAGGTTACTATTTCTGATCTCCCCAATGATGACACAGAATTAGCTAGTGTTTTAAAGATGAAAGCTGAGAAAACCCTGAGTCTGTTACAGGAAACCCTGTGACCTAGTTCTACTGCATCATATACAAGCTCTGTGAGTGAACTTCAACCTTGATTCAGCAACAACATTGCACTATTCATGAGTGAGAGAGAGAGAGAGAGAGAGAGAGAGAGAGAGAGAGAGAGAGAGATTGTTTTAATTTTCTTTAGTTTTTCCATTTAAGTACCCTAAGCATTTCTTCCTTTTTGGTTTTCTGCTGACACAGAAATGAATTGAATATGCCATGGACTGCCAAAAAAAAAAAGAGCAAGCAAACATGATGTCTTTTTCTCACTTTCAACTCGTCAGTCAGATTCTCTCTCATCCTCTGACCTACTAAAGAAAGTGCTACAAATGTCCTGTAGTGCTAAAAATGTCCAAAGAGAAACCTATTCTGGAAGCCAACCCTTTGACCAAAGGCATTCGGTTGTAGGGAAACAACTTGTTCTACTCTGAGAATTCTGGTGCCTCTTCAGGTACCATTTCTCCCTGCAGCAACCAGAGAGCCCTTTCTCTCGATTGGTCTCGGTGTTCTGTGTTCCTGCTTCTGAAATGTCTTACTTTATACCTAGTGCAAGAACAAAATTGACCAATCTCAGAGTTAGATTCTTCTACCTCTTATCTGCATGCTTCTAACCAACAATTTGGTGGGAATTTCAGAAAGGGGCAGAAGAACCACATCAAACTCTCTCTCTCCGTCTGTCTCTCTCAAAATTAAAAAGTCATAAAATGACCTCTAAGGTCACAGAATGATTTTGTCCTATTTTTTCCAAAGAACTATAAAATTTCACATATGTTGCAGGACTACTAAACTTGTAAGAAATATAAAAGTCTTATTGTCTAAGGTTAAAAGAAAAGAAACATTTCAAAATGTGAGACACTGTGTTAAGGATGGATAGACCCAAATGCTTCCTTTTACACAGCTATGGATTCTGTTTTCTGGTCTACATAATCATATCCGCACATTGCTTATTTCATTTTCAACTTGTGATTTCCTATTACATTTTCTAGATGAGAGACAAAACTTGGCAGGCAAGATGAAAAGAGTAATTAAGATTCTGTTTATCCTATGAGTTTTAATTCACACTTCCTGCTGATTAGCAATGAGCAATATTTGAAAGGTTGACTGTTATTTTGATGCTTATTTGCTATACTTAGGATAAGAATAACTTTTTACTTGTATAGATAACGGATGAATACAAAGCACCTAATTTTTTAAACATAGAGATAGCGAGGCTGGATCAAATATCCATATACTCTAACCTAAATGTCTGTGATTTCTCGTTGATTATAAAAATAATCCATGGAGGCCAGCATAGCAATGATGTGCAGAATGCAAGAATCTCACAGGCCTGTATGTGCAAAGTTGTGTAGATCAAACTCAGTGGAAAACATCACGGGGTTCTGGCAGTTCTAAGGTCAGCAAGAAGGAGATATGAAGGCAGAAAGAAAAAGAAGCTGGCCTCCAGGGGGCTACAGATCTCAGTGGCCCCTCCAAGGGAGGGCTTCAGGCTGTGACCTGATGAATAGGCTAAACCAAGCACATCTTCTTGCAGTGCCATGAGAGCCCAAAAATCTTCCTCTCACACACTAAGTCATTTGGTAGGTGTTAAGAAGACTGGGCAGAAAAGCCAGGCTCATAAAAATGAATCTTTGAATTTGAGAGTGAAAGGGAGCCTGGTGCAATTGAAGTACTTGGTATGAATTTTGACTGAAAGAAGAGAATATCAATATATGGTCACATGGTTTTATTGATTATACAGAGACTTCCAATTATGTGGGTCATACAAACTATGGGTAGCCTGAGAAACCTGGGAATTTCAGAATACTTTATTATATTTTTGAACACTTACACATGTGTATCCTGAGTAAAATAATCAGAGAAAATGCAGCATCAGGACTGAAGGAGGGTTCATTAGCCATCTGTGTTAGGTAGAGAATATAACTGAGCTTGCTGAAAGTGAGAAGACCTTGAAGTAAAATTTATGGAGACCAAGGAATGCAGCCTTCTGAAACAATGACAATGCAATGCAAACCCAAATCCTCAGATCGGGGCCAATCATAATGCATGGAGAAAAGATCGACTTTATCAAAGAGTGCATCCTGTTTGGATCTCCAATCAATGCTCATCGAAGTATCAGTCAAGAAATCAAAGGGTGCTAAATAAAGCTGCTGTTCCAAACCTTTGAATTACAAACAGAAATGTTTCTATGAGGATTATCATGTAGCTGATCTAAGCCATGGCATTTCTAATCACCACATATGCATGTGAAAATTGGATATTGAAGAAGGAAGACTGAAGAATAACCCATGCATTTGAATGATGAGGCTAGTGAAGAATATTGCTCCCTGAAGAACAAATATGTCTGTCAAATAAGGAGTACAACTAATATGCTCCTTAGAAGTAGTCATGGTGAAAAGTTGTCTCACATAGCTTGGATGTTAACAGAAGAGACCAAGCACTGAAAGAAAGTCCTAGTACTTGGTAAAGTAGAGGGGTAGTTTAAAAGAGCAAGACCATGGGCACGTTGGATTGACACAGTGCCTGAAATAAACACTAAAACAATTGTGAATATGGCATGAGAACAATTGATGTCTTATTCTCTGCTACATAATGTCTATGATACAGGGCATCTAACAACAACAGCAGCAACAGATTTATGATCACAGAAATCCACGTGGCTGGTGCTACTCTGTGCTATATTGTTGATATCAGTCGAAATTAACTCGATGGCAGTGAGATTTTGAGAGGGTTCAAAGCCAATAAACGAAACCTACCGTGGTGGTACCCCTTCTGAACTGGGAAACTGCTAGGACCGGGAATTGCCCAATGGGATTTCCATGACTGCCAAATGGACTCAATGGTCGGTTGAAAACCTTGAGCCTTCAATTAGCATCTGACTGTTTAATCACTACACCACTGGGCTTCTGTGTCCAAGGATATATGAAAATTAAAGATAAAGCAAAATCATCACGTTGATTCTGGCTCACGCATTGAATAGCAGAACTAATCTCCATCGGGTTTTAATGGGTTGTGGTCTTGAAGTCGAGACTTTTCTTGTAAAACAGTTCTGGATGGAACAGAACCAACAACCTTTTCATTATTTGCTGAGTTATTAATGGCTTTCAACACTCAGAGAATCCTTTGGTAAAATTGTTGAGCTACAAGTTGAATTCTGGTGATATATCAGGTTCAGTTGGGTGACTAACTTCAAGACCAACAGTTTGAAACTGCTAGTTGCTCTACAGAAGAAAGCTTAGGCTTTCTGCATCCAAAGGGGCATTTTTACTCATCCTACAGAAAACTCGTGAGTCAGAATGGACTCATTGACAGTGAGGGTGAGTGGTGATTTTTGTAACTTTTTTTTTTCAGTTTGGAAAACTGATATGATGTTTTTAAGAACAAACCAAATTTAGGCTTAACTCTACCATAAAATTTTTGCATTGTCTAGTACAACACAACTCATTCACTTGTAAGCTTTTCATTATAAATCTGTAAAGTCATAAAAATGGCAATGTTTAAATTGTTGATTTGTCTAAAGAAATCATTGAGTGATATGAGAGAACATTGAAGTCTGTCTCATACTTTCCATAGGATGAGAATCATTTGGGGAGCTTATTAAGCAGCGCTGTCAAGAATCAAAGCAAAGTTTAGACTGCAAACAACTTCATTCATATCATTTTTAGTAGCAAAGTTTTCCTTTTCCTCTACCTCAAATTTAGGAAAAAGCATTCAATTTAAATAATAATAAGATATTATATAAATACATCTTTTTTGTTTTCCCCAAAGAAGCCACATCCTAGGGCCCTTATATGGGACTGCCGATAGCAATGATTTTGAGGGTGGCATGGAACAGGACAGCATTTCCTTTGTGATGTGTTTACAGAATAAATTCGTTTTCACAGTATGCTTGCTTTGACTTTATCATTATGCTTTCAAAGGCCCAATGAAAACTAAGTTCTTCAGCACAGCTGCTCCATCAAAAAGACAATAAAATATAGGAGGCTTTGACATATGCTAATCAACATACTGCTGGTTCAATTTGGGCTACAAAATAGGCAATATTATAATTCTCAACTTCTTTACTAAATAACAATTACTGAGCACTTTAAGGTCATCTCAAAACTGTTTTTCCTGGTAGACTGTCAATACAGAGTCCCATCCATATCTGTCAGAAATTGTGATTTATGCTACTTGAATTAATGTATACATAATTCATAAGAGACTCTCCTTGCTTACCAAGACCTGAAAACTGAATTCTTGTTGCTTTAGGTTTAGACTCTGTCTATATTCTTGTATATTTTTTTAGATCTTCAATAATCAAATAACAAATTAGAGACTAAATTTCTAACTTAAACTTCATTTACTTTGTTGTTATGACTTAGACTGACTAATGCAGTACAGTTTTCTTTTTGAACTGCTTCAGGGGCAGTGCATTATTTAATGCAGCCTTTCTAGCCAAAGGCTCCCGCCAGATGACTTTCCACTGCGTGGATGTGGATGTGGTATGAAGGTGGAGGGTGTTACTGATAGGACTCACCTGTGAGTAATTGCAAACCTGATTCCCTGAAGTGCTCTCCTGCTGTGTATAAAATGAGCTCTTTGAGAAGCAGGAGTTGTAATCTTATTACCAAGAAAATCCAGGAATGGAGACTATTCTCACAACCTGAGATCCTTTTGCAGAGGATTGATAGGCAAGTTGATGGACTTCCTAACCCACGGAGCGAGTTGGAATGAGGGCTTTTGTGCAAGAGACAAGTTTGCAGAGTGCGGTGCCTCTGAGTTAGGTGGGTGGACTTGCTGACCCACGGAAGGAGAGCTGACTGCCTGTGAGCGGAGGCTGACGGCACTTAGGTGACCTCTGTGTGCTGTACTGGGGAGCTGCAATAGTTAACCTGTGGAGCTGGAGCTGAATGAGAAGGTCTTGACCCTTACAGCAGAGTAGGGTGCCCCTTTGGATTTTTATTAGCAGACCTGAAAGAATCCTGTACCAGATCCTGATAAACATCTCACCCCTGCGTATTTCTCACTGACATTTTTAAATGCTATCTTCCTTAATCTACCCTTTCACCATGAACTTTTGTCTGTGAGTTCTGTGTAGACATAGTAGGGGTAGGTCTTAGAAACAAGAGAGATAGAACAGAGAACATGAATTCGTACAACTCAACTGATTTAAAAGCCTATTGACTAGTGAAGGAGATCATTGAGGCAACAGAGGAAGCATGTACTGTCCAGTTATATGATTATTGTTCCAATGCTTAAAACTCTTAGAGATTTCAATTTCTTCATTCAGTTAGATTGTGCATTTCTTTCTCTTTGCTCTCCATTTAAAATATCTCCAAACAATAAAATGATCAATTTTTTTAAAAAGGGGGGGAGGGAAAGGGGAGGTTTTTTTTTTAAAAGGGGCTTGTATCAAGGGCTCAGATGGAAAATATTGGGAAATGTATGTGGAAATATGTGTGCAAATGTGCTTGATACAAATGATGTACTGAATGTTGTAGTAGCTGTAAGAGCCCCCAATAAAATTAAAAAAAAATAAAATAAATAAAATAAAATATCTCCAAACGTAAGGTGCTGCAGGAGTTGTAAATATCTTTAACATATGGCATTCAAGATGCCTGCATCCAAGCACAGACATTGCTCAATGCTGTTTGTGGATTGAACAACTCCACAGCCCTGTTTGTTTTGCCTGGAGAGTGGTGTTTTTTTTTTCACTCTTCCCTTTTCTTTTTATACTTGCATTATACATTTTTTAACTGAACAGCTGACATTTTACATAATATTTCAGAATTCTAGCTTCTCTTTATAAACCTTAATATTCAAGATGTTGAGATTGAATTCACACTTCTCTCTAACCATCTACATGAATTTTTCAGGAGCCCTGGTAGTCTAATAGTGAGGTATGGGGCTGCTAACCACAAAGTCAACAGTTCAGCAATCACCAGGTGCTCTGCAGAAGAAAGACAGGGCTTTCTACTCCAGGAAAGACAAATAAGCAGCACATTTCTTGTGGAATTATTTCAATTGTGATAATGATAAACACAGGTATGTATTCCAAAGCAAAATGTCAGCTTTAAAATACTTCAAAATGTATCACTCTAAAGTTACCACCCAAAATACTACAAAAATTGCACAATTGCAACATAATCTACTTACCAAGTTTGATGCACTTGTTTAATTATTGTTTAATTATATTAAATTGTTTTAAAAATGAGTTACTTTCTCAAAAAACCATGGGGGCATTCTGCCTTGTCCTATATGCTTGCTGTAAGTCAGCCTCAACTCAATGGCCATGAGTTATGTGAACTTTCTTTTTGTTCACATACTTATCTATATTTTAATCAAACACAGAAAGTAAAAAGGACAAGCCCTTGTGTACTGTCTATGTAATATATCAGTTGCTCTATCAGGGTTACATGTTGTGTTGATAACTGCGAGATTGGCCTTTAGGCCCAACTAGTTCCTTGAAGAGAAAAACATGAAGCTGTCTGTTCCTTTCAGGCTTTGTAGCATCAGAAACACCAGGGAGCAGTTCTTTGTTATCCTGTACAGATGCTATGATTCAGAATTGACTGGGAGACAAAAGGCTATTTTTGTTGATGGTAGTTTGCTTTTCTTTCTTTTTTATTTTTGTTACACGTCATGCCAGCTTGACTAGTCTGAGTGATTTTCTAAAATACTAATCTCTAGTGGAGCCACAGTTAAGTGCTCAGCAGTTTACAAAATGATCATCCATTTGAGCCCTCCGATCCTTCATAGGAAACAAGATATAGTGATCTACTCTTATGAAGTAATGTACTCTTATTCTCTGGAAAAACTATCAGAGTTGTACTCTAAGAGTGTACCTATTTGTTGGAATCAACTCGGTGACATACAATAGAAACATGTCTCTCATTTGGGTGGTCTCTAAGAGAGATTACACAAACCCTATTAGTGTAGCTGCTAGATGCTGGGCTCCCAGCAGAAAGACTGTTCTAGTCCATTAGCTCTTTCAGGGAGGATCTGATTTTGCAAAGATGACAGCCTAGACAAATCTATGTGGAAAGTTTGCTCTGCCACATGAAACCACTGTTTGTCAGAATCAGTCTGAAGCCAGTGACTTCATGTAAAAGACACGAATGGCAAACGTTTAGCGATTCTGAAGCTTACAAACATTATAAGCTGTTCCCTGTCTCACCTCTTATGAACTAGACTCTACCTTGCCTAAATCCACTTTGGGTTCAATTTCAGTGTCAAAGGTGTGTTTTACTTCATGACTTAAGTCTCTGATTCTGCAAGATACCCTCACAACCAAAGTCAAAGGCAATAAGGTCTTACATGGATCTCTGTCTGTCCTTGTGTTAGTCTGGATTGACTAGAGAAACAAAGGCATAGACACTCATACATGTATAAGAAAGATCTTTATATAAAGACTAGTCGCATGAAAGCACCCCAGTCTAGCTCAGATCAAGTCCATAAGTCTGATATTAACAAATATAGCTGATACCAGTTTATAAATTCCTCTCCAGACTCGCTCAATATATGTTATGACCGAATGCAGGAAGAACACAGGCTGGTGGTTGGAAATTCTTGTGGATCCAGGGGTGGTAGAAACATCTCAGTGAGGGTGTGGGTCTTCAGATGGCTTCTCCAGGTCCAGGGTTCTAGCATAGCTCCATGTGTCTTGTCAGCTGGAAGATGAAGCAGAGGGGTGTGGTAGCCTCCAGTGAGGCTACTGACCTCCAAAATGAAGTTATCAAGTTGCGACCTGATTGATACACTAGATTCCATCCTTTTGCAAGTTGACAGGAGATTATGTAACTGCCACAGTTTTCAGGGAGTTCATCTTATGTATATGAGCTCCTGTTTGAGTTTATTTTTGTGCGTTACAGAAATATTTCTTTTCTGATGCGTGTTCAGTAGACCCCACCTTTCAATTGTGAAAATAACAGTCTTGCAGACTGGTTATTAAATTTCTGAGAATGAGTAATGTTAAATCTTGGAACTAAACAAACAGAAACACCTATCAAAGTATTTCTCTAAAGGAATCCAGGTAATACAGTGGTGCATGCATTTGTCTGGTGATGGAAAAGGGAGTGGTTCAAAGCCACCAGCTGCTCTGCAGGAGAAAGGTCAAGCACTGTGTTTTCACAAGGTCCCACAGCATCAGAGACCTTATGATGAAACTCTACTCTCCTCTGGAGTCACTGCAAATCGGAATGGACTTAATGGTAGTGGGTGTGATTTGACGTTTGTATGTGTGAATATGAACATATCTGTCTAGGCATCTATCTACTTCTCCTCTTCTTTTCTTTCCAAAACCAGCTGCCATTAGGTTATTTCGGACTCGATGTGTTTTAGAATAGCACTGGTCTCCATCGGATTTCAATGGCTGTGATCTCTCTTCTGCGTTGCCTTTAGATGGATTCAGCCAATAGCAGCTGAAGACTTTACCATTTACACCACTCACCTAAGGTACAGACAGTAGAGTTTGTATCTAGTCATAATAATTTAAGTACTTGAAAGCTTATATTATAGATGGCCATTTTCATTCATTTACCTGTATTAATACTTTTATATTTTATAAAACACTTCTAATTTAACTGTGTAGCTGACTATAATGCATTTATAAACAAACAAACTAGGTAAGAGACCTTGAGAAGCTATGGCAGGTGGGACTAGAACTGCCTATGTAGACATATGAGTCTGTTGACTCTGCTCCAAGGGCAATGTATAAGCATGCTACTCCAAGAACACTTGGGTCATGTCATCTGAGCAGAACTCTTGGATTGATTCATTGTAAAATGTTTCATAGAAAAGTTATAATTATAGCTTGATAGGAATCGCTGAAAACCAGGTATTTATTCTAAAGCAGTTTTTCTTTCTTAAAAAAATTCCAATTAAGGTAATATTTTTTATTATGTCTTCCTATTATATATACTTCTTGAAACAGGCTTTCTTTTGATTATTGATGAAATATGGTTTAGCTTTATGGTAGAGGACCCCTCAGGTTGAAACTGTGGCATTAAAATGGAGCATGCCATTACCCTAAGCTAAGTTGACTTACGTATAACCAGCGTTATGATGATTGTTACCTGCATAGGAAGTTACATTTTCCCTAGAGTTGCTCTGTAGATGATAATAGGATGAAACCACATAAGAGAGGAGTCATCTTTGCTATAAATATGTGAGGAAGGAGTGATACGTTGTGTACTTGGAATGTGATGTCTTTAACATTTATGGTTCCTGCATAAAAGAGTCTTTTTTTGACTGCTTATTTCTCAGGACTATTCTGAAATCTTTCAATTAGCATGTCAGGCCTTCTTAAGGGTATTTGTTTGTAATATTATTCTACAAAAACTGCCTGGCAAAAATTGAATCATGACTTATGGGTGCTTCATCATTTGGATGGTCAAGGGATCATCCAGATAATCTCATGGGTTACTTTGATCAAACGACTACATAGATTGAAATTTTTTTTTTCCTGAAGGGATAGACAGGAGTATGAAATGATAGCATGACAGACCCTAATGAAATTAAATGGATTATCACAAAGTACTATGAAAATCTGTACTCCAACAAGTTCAACAATCTGGAAGACATGGACAAATACCTGGACAAACAATCTCTCCCTAGACTGTCCCAGATAGAGGTCAAAAAAACTAAACAAACCCATAACAAGAGAAGAGATAGATATGGTTATCAAGAATTTAAGAAAACTCCTGGGCCAGACGGCTTCACTGGGGAATTCTATGAGGCTTTCAGGGAGGAGCTGGCACCAATCCTCCACAAAGTTTTCCAGAGTATAGAGAAGGACGGAAAACTCCCCAACTCATTTTATGAAGCCATTATAACTTTGATACCCAAACAGGGAAGGGATCCCACAGGAATAGAGAACTATAGACCAATATCTTTAATGAACATAGATGCAAAAATCTTCAACAAGATATTGGCCAATAGAATACAAAAATAAATAAAAAGCATAATACATCAGGATCAGGTAGGATTCATCCCAGAGATGCAGGGATGGTTTAACATCCGTAAATCCATCAATATTATACATCATATTGATAAACCGAAGTACAAGAACCATATGATAATTTCTATAGATGCAGAGAAAGCATTTGACAACATCCAGCACCCTTTCCTAATCAAGACACTCAGACAGATGGGAATAGAAGGACAGTTCCTCAAGTTAATACAAGCTATCTATGAGAAGCCAACAGCTAACATAATAGTCAATGGAGAAAAGACTAAATCAATCCCACTGAAGAAG
>PVJH01016853.1:0-49360 GCA_004026705.1 Nesogale talazaci | reverse complement strand
ACAGAGCGGAACTGCTGCGGAGGATTTCTGAGGCTCTAAAGTGAGGGACATCAACTGACTAATACCCCCCCCCCCCCACCCAAGGGGTGGCTGGTGGGTTTAAACAGCCAACTTCTTAGCTTGTGCTGACTGCACTGTGCCCCTCAGACATCTCGCGGACTCCTCACGAGAGGAGAACGAAGCACAAGCCCCAAAGAGCAGTGAGGAACATTCTATTCATGACCACCATGCCTCCTTTCTTGATTCTCAGGGTAGCGTCAGGGGTGGAGGAACAATCTACTTGGGTAGCTCCCAGGTCTTACCTTTTGCTATGTCCAGGGAAGTACCTGATGTATTTGTTGTCATGCAAGGACAGGTAGCGAATAGTATCTGTAAGAAGACAAAGAAGTCATGCCGACCTCGCGAGCCAGGTACGTGCCATCCTTTCTCTCTGAAGATGGAGACGAACATGGCCACAGATTTCACCCGCTCAGAGAGACTTCCTCAGCCAAGAGCACACTGAGCAACAACAGCGCAACATTCCACCCCCAGTCTCGGTCTTTCTTCTTTGGAATTACAGCGGGACCAGTTGTCCCATGAGTGTATCAAAACAAACAAAACCAAGCTGCTTGAGGTATTGGTCTCGCGTGCCCACAGGATGGCAGACTTTGCAGAGAAACCTTTGGTCATTGAAAGAGCTGGCTCAAAGAGGTGAGATGTCATGCTGAATGATATTTCAGGTGGGATGCCGGGAACAGATGACAAACCCACCCTGGCATTATTTGACTTAAATGTATTATGTATTAACAACTTATAATGAAACGGAGTAAAATGGAAAGTGTAGTAGCAGACAGTTACTCACCTGCCCTATAAAGAGAAAGACTTCCACCCCCACCCCCCACCCCCCATTACCTGGTTTCTCAGAGGTGAGCAGGCACTGCCAATCCTCTCCACCCAATTCGGTAGCTGGTGCACTGTCCCTGGCAAGGCAGTGGCCTGTACAGTTATCTCCTGTACCGGGTGGTATCATAGACCCTCAAACTGTACAAACTACTACCTCAGCCTGGAATCAGGCAAAGCAAGCGGAGCGCTGGAGGAACTCTTCTCTTCAGGAAGCCCTGGGGCTGGAAGGCAACAGCCTCCCCGCAGAGGCCTGGCAGCAAGCGCTGCCAGTGCGGCTCGTTGGCCTCAGTTTGGACTGGCCTTGGAGACTCCTCGTGCAATGACCCAGAAAGACAGCCCACCAAGTTTACAGTCCCTGTCCAAAAGCACCAACTGCACCAGTTTACTGAGAAAACCAACTCTGAAATAGAAGCCTGAAAAGTAGAAAACGACACACTTAACTAAAACTCAAATCATCCGTAGGTTAAGTCTCAGGGCAAAAAAGACTTCTGCTGTCGGTTCCAGATAGAACCCGCTGCCGGGAAGGGAGGGCAGAGCAGAGCTGGCCGCAGAGGCTTTGAGGGTGGAAACCCTCAGCCTTCTCCCCAGGAGTGGCTGATGGTTTCAAACTGCCAATCTCACTGTTGGCAGCGCAACGAGTACCCACCACGTCACCCAGGCGCCCACAACAGCAGTCTACGCGATCTGTGTGGAGTGAGACTGAGAAAAACTTTTCTGCAAAAAGTGAGAGTAAAGAGGCTCTCCGGGTCACAGACCAATGAAAATCCATTCACCTACACCCATCTGCGTGAGAGCCAGTGTCACACTCAATTGCCAAGAGAAGCTGTGAGAACAAACCACACCATGAGAAATGCAGGGGGAAATGAAGACCACTATAACTTTTTACTCTGTGGCGACAGTAGCCTTTAACAGTAAAAAGAGATACAATTCAGACATACACAAAAATCCCTGCGATAAGAGAGACTAAGGTCAGTGCCGTGTCCTTTCTGATATTGACAGGAAAAGGTGGGCACACAGAAATCAGTTTGAGTTTCCTTCAGCCACAAGAGCTCGAGCCTTTGAGAAAAGGTTTCTCAAACATGTTTTTTGAATGAGCTGTTGTTTACCAGAGTCTGCATCAAGTGTTCTTTCAAGTTTCAAGAAGTACAAACCCTAAAAGCAACCCATTGTTTCCTTTCCCCACCCCCCTTTTTAGCTGGAAACCTTTCACACCCAGTTCCAAGTCCTTCAAAAGGGCTAGTTATGGGTGCCTTACCACATGGCCATTAGCATTGTCCACATCAGAGAAAAACATTTAAAGTAACTACAACCCAAACAGTAGGCCCACAAAGACTCCACCAACAATTTAACAAGGATCTTAGCTTCCTAAACAGATTTGCTCACCGTCTATTTTGTTAGAGCTGTAAACCACCGTGTTTGCAGCATGGGTGTATCTGATGAGGTCCACACCGTATTTCTTACTGTACAGGGTTCTCTTTGGTCTGAAGAGGAAATGAACAGAGAAAGAAAACCATCAAAATCTACCCACCACCAAAATGCGGGAGCCCATGTGAAGAGAAGCCCTTGATGGTGCAGTGAGGGGAGGATTCTTTGGTAAGCTACAGCCCTGGGAAGATACAGACCCTCCCCCAACAGATGAGCCAATCAAAGTTCAAGAAGCCTCTGGCCAGCTAACACCAAGGTCAGAAAGTGAAAGTTAATCCAGGGCACCGATTCCTTCTTTATACAATGTTCACAAGTAAGCTCTGAGTGGGAGAAAAGCCCCTCTATTTGGGAGAAGAGGCGCACAAAACTACCTCAGCCCTAACCGAATGGGGAACAATCATCCAGCGAAGCCAAACCAATGAGGCCAGGCTTTTCGCAAAGCCCATCCTTCAAGGCGGTCGCTTATCACAACTGGAACCAGATGCGAGCCTGCTTGCTTTTCCTAAAGCCCTTGCCAAAGATCTCCCTCCTCCTGACCCTCCTTGCCGAGGAGCTACCTCCTCCTAGCTAAACTAGTCAAGGGCGCTTTGTCTGTAAGGTAAAACCCGGTTTCCAAGCTTCGAGGTAATCAGTTCATTTGTTACCATTACTTTAATGTCTTCTTCTAGAGAGAACCATAAATGAAGATCAGCTGATAGTGGTCTTGGCAAAATCTCTAATGAAAAACTTTCTCAAAGACTGCTTAAATTAGGCAAAACTTTTTACCTCCCCAATACTGATGCAACAGGAGCTTCTAACGCAGGGATGATTCGCTCATCCACACCAGGTCGGCAGACAGCAAGGCTGCTTTTAACAAGACCTCTACCTTCCGATCCTGGGAGGATTTCCTAAGTCTCAGACCCATGCGGACCAAAGAGTTCCGACCCATAAAGCCGTCTACCTCTCAATGGAAACATTTCTCTTGGGCTCTAGATGCTAAGCAACTCAGGTGGCCTTGAGAAATCAATCATGAGCATTTTCAATTTTTGCTACTGTCTGTAAGGACAACATCAAAGTCTTTCCAAATTGGACTCGGCACTCCGAACGTGCTGGATTCCCCATGTTTTCACTTGGAAATAATACCTCCTCCTGGGAAAGACGTGATTAACGGCCACCTTGTTGAGTACACCATCTGTTGTGGAGAGTGTGAGTGTGTGTGTGGACTCACAAGTATTTCACCTGGTCTACAATGGCGAGGAGAGTCTTTATAGACATAGCGGACTTGTCTCGAACTTATCAATAATATCAATCTAAAATTTGTTCCTAGTAACAGAAACCAGTAGCTTCTTCCACTACTTGTGGGGCCTTGACACATTTTTTGGGTAAGCTTCTTGCCTCAAACTATGATGCTGAAAATGAGGTATAAACATAAACGAACACACAACATCCTTTCTATTTTCTGAAGGTGCAAATTGCTCCATGGATGATCTCCATTCTAAGGCAAGAGTGAATAATAAAAGCAAGCATAGTGAATCTGGTCTAAGCCATTCTTTTTTTTTTTTTTTTTGAGGGGGGGGGCATCCCTGCTCTCCGGTGGTGGGAGTAGGAGGCCCAGCCCCACTGCTGGAATTGACCCTCCGTCCCAGTGGGCCGCAGTCCCGCGCACAACCACTACGCACGCCACCAGGGTTCAGCCCTAAGCCATTCTTTTTTAAAAAAGTAACACCAGTATTTTAAAATTTTTCCTTCTTACTTTTTAAAACCAAATTATCATGGGCATATCTTAATAAGTGTAACTATTGATCAAAGGGCACCTATGTTTGGTGGCTTAGAATTTATTTGCCATTGAAAAGACTTTCAATGAAACAATTGAAAGGACTTGGTCCTCTAGAGAAGCAAAAGCCAGTGATGTTTAGGGTATACATATGTGAATAGTGCAGGTCGGCTAGTTCCAAGTCCATGGGTCAGAGGTGAGTCTGGGGACTTTCTCACTGGGCTGCAGGGCAGATGAACCCAGCATCAATCAGCCTCTGTGCTGCAGAGATGATGAACCTGAGGCGGGCAGGTAAGCAGGCAGGCTGACAACTCCAGGACCCACAGGTAAGGCAGAGGCTGCTCCTGCATGGTGGGACCCCCCCCTCCCCCCAGTCAGGTCTGAGCACAGCGCGGGCAGAAGGAGTCTCTCTATTTCTGGCCAAGGCCCGTATACACTTAGTGGCATGGTTACAGGTAGCCACACACGTCACAGGAAGGGCCCGCACCGTCTTGGCCATTCTTAAGCTAACCCCACTTGAGGCACTATGCCACTGAGGGAAACAGTTCATTGGAGCTTTGCTATATTTGCGTGGCAACTTCACTCCACCTTACCACTTAGAGTAGAGGCCTTCTGAAGGCCAGGAGGCACTAGGCTTCCACGCCACTAGGGAATCAGAAGCCATGTGACCAATATGACAGCCGGCTACGTTATCTAGACCATCTAGAACCCGAGAAAACACATGTCTCCTAATTTCCGAATCTGGCTATTCATCCTACCACAGGTCATAATGAAACAAGGTCACAATTGATCACAGAAAATTTAAAGGAGCATGTCTTACAGTACTACATCGATACTAAAATTTCTAATTTGAATAACTGTGCTCTGGTTATGTAAGGCAATGTCTTTGTGCTTAGGAAATCCATGAATGGCTTAGGGATAAGGGGCCTTGACACCTTCAACCTACTGAGATGGCTGGGGGGAAGGAACCCCCAAAAGCCATGCACACACATAAGTATCTGTCCATAGGCTGATAGTGCAAACGGGGCCCAGCAAACCAACCGGTGATGCATCTGGGAGTTCTTTGAAAACACGACAACAACTTTTCTAATGTAAAAACGCTACCCGAGAGAATGAACTGAATTATGCCAGCCACCACAGGGGCATCGCTGACATTCAGAGGTAGGTCTTGGCATACCAGGGCCTTTCCTAAGCCAAAAGCACCCAACTGGAGGCAAAACCGTGAAGAGAACTTCCGCTTGGGGCGGGCGCCAGCGCGGGAGGAGCGCTTCTCCCTGGTGCTCAAACAGCAAATCACTCCTGGCGCCAGGACCCTGATACTTCATCCTGCGCCCTCCCCACCTGGCCAGTTAGCCCCTAGGCTCTGCGAATTCCAGTGGCCAGACCTGGACAGGCCTCCCTCCACCCCTACTACATAAATCACGTGGGCCCAAGGGCCGCGTCTGGGTTCAGCTCGCAAGTCATGTACCCCCGCCCGCCCCCGCTCGATGCCCCTGCACGCAGAGGCAGAATCAATTACATAAGACTTCCTCCTCCGTCCGCGGACCAAGGCAGCGCTCCTTAGAGAACCAGATTCATAACGAAGTCAAGTCCCACCGAAAGTTTTGTTTTTTTTTTTTGGGGGGGGGGGGGGAAAGGAATTCCATCTGGCACAAACCAGCACCAACGAACGACCCGGGACCTCTCTGCCAAGCCCGGCGGTGGGCGAGGGTGCCCAGAGGGCGGAATCGATCCGAGCCTGCGCCCGCTCCGCCGCGCGGGGCGGGGGGGGCGGGGAGGACCCGGGGCGGGGGGCGCCGGAGCCGGGCGCGGGCGCGGGTCGCTGCCCGGGGGCACCCGGAGGAAGCGCGGCGGGCGACGGCTCTTTGTTCTTCCCGCGGGCCCGGCCCGGCGGCCCCGGACTGGGTTCCCAAAGCCCCGCGGCCCGGGAAGGAAGCGGCGGGTCCGGCCGGCCGCGGGGCTCCGCCGGGGGGGGGGGGGGCGGGGGCGGGCCCCGGGGTGGGCGGGCGACGCGGGGAACGGCGGGCGGCCTGCGGGGTCCCGGCGGGCGTTTAAAGGTCAAGGTCACGGCGGGGGCCGGCCGCGGGGGCCGTGGAACGGGAGGGCGGTGACAATCACGGGGATTCCGACCCGGAGCCGGCTGGCGGTTCGGGGGCGGCGGCCCGCGTCGGGGCGGGCCGGGCCGGGCCGCCGCCGCACTCACTTGCCCTCCTGGCAGTCGTAGAGCACGATGGAGTCGTCGTCGCTGCTCGAGATGACCGTCTCGCCGTTGGGGCTGAAGTCGAAGCAGTTAATCTTGTCCGAGTTCTCGCGGAACACCTTGGCGACGCGGAAGCTCCGCAGCACGCTGTCGGTCAGCTTCATGGCGGCGGCTGCAGGCGGCGGGGCCGGGGCGGGGCCCGGCGGCGGTGGCGGGCGGGCGGGCTGCCCAGGGGCCGAGCCGGGCGGGGTGGGCGCCGCGCTGACGGCGAGCGAGAGGGCGGCCGACTGTCCAGCCGCCGCCTTCCCCGGCTCCTGCGGTCCCCTCCGGCCTGGACTCTGGGGCCTGGCTGACCGCTTCTGCTCGCAGACGCCTCAGAGCCAACCGGCGCGGCGCCGGCTCATTGTGTCCGCCATCTTGGGGCGACCAGCAGCAGCGGAGGGCGAGGAGGGTCTGCCGAGGCGCACGCCGGGAAGGGGGCGTGGCGCGGTGACGTCAGCGCGCCCCCAGCGCGGCGCGGCGGGGGGCGGGGGCGTGGCTCCGGCGGGGCCCCAGCCGGAGCGCCGGTGACTTTGACCGCGCACGCCGCACGGCCGCGGGGGGCCGGGGTCACCGCGCGGTCGCAGCACCCCTGCTTGCAGGCTGGCTTTCGGAGGTCCCTCCCAGGGTCATTCAGGGGAAGCGCTCCTTGGCGGGCGCTGGTTTGAAGAGTGCCCTTTCAAAAGGATGGGTCAGACCCCGCAGCTGCGCAGACGGGCAGGGGTGGCTTGTCCACTGGGTTCTATGGGCTCCAGCGAGTACCGCCCTCAAGAAGCTTTTCTTTAAGCGTAAAACAAACAAACGAACAGGCTTGCTGAATAGATAACACTCTGAACTCACCCTGCGCGCACAGCTCCATCGAATACGTTTAAAATGTACTTATGACCAAATAATAATGACATGGTATTTTTTTTTGGGGGGGGGGCATCACTGCCCTCAGGTGGTGGGAGTAGGAGGCCCAGCCATTGCTCCGTGGAGCTGGAATTGAACCTCCATCCCAGTGGGCCACAGTCTTGTGCACAACCACTACGCCACCGGGGCTCAGCCGACATAATATTAAAAATCAAATCAAGTATTTTTCTTTCATGCTGAGATCAATTATTTATTTATTTATATAGTTATTTATTTATTTATTTTCTGGCATCAGTGCCCTGGTGGGAGTAGGAGGCCCTGCCTTGCTCCTGGAGAGCTGCTGCTGGAGTTGAACCGCCAACACTATGGGCCGCAGTCCCACACACAACCGCTACGCCACTGGGGCTCAGCCGGAGATCAATAATTTTAAAAATCTTTTTATTGGGGTCTTTCAAATAAACATTTCAAGGAAAATCACCTGCCCGTTCAACAAAATACCATTTACATGCTCCTGATTTCTTCCCTCTTCCTTTCTCTTCGACATTTTTTGGAAGCAAACTGCCCCTCTCCCTTTGCGTTAGCCTTGCCTGTGATGCAGTGTCCATTGTTATACTTGTTTGTTTGTTTGTTTGTTTTTGCATCACTGCCCTCTGGAGGGAGTGGGAGGCCCAGCCTGTGCTCCTGGAAAGCTGCTGCTGGATTTGAACCGCCAACCCAGTGGGCCGCAGTCCCGCACTCAACCTCTGCGCCACCAGGGCTCAGCCCCTCCGTTGTTATACTTCTGACCGAGGTATGATTTTCTGTTGTTAGGAGCTATTGACTTGGTCCTGACTTGGAGTCTATGGCGTCCAGCAGAACTGCCTGGACGGAAATTTACCCTCTGTAAAAACAAACCACAAAGCACCCTTTTACATGGGTAGGTTTATGCCTTTTGCTGGTCATCCACACCAAGGTGTACAGAGGGCGTCATGGACTGGCACGGGGCAGCTCAAGACCCCCAGCTGGCTGCTCTCTGGGAGCAAGAAAGATGGGGCGTTCTCCCCCGGTAAAGAGTTACTGTCTCGGGACAGTTCTACCCTGAGCTGCAGGGTTTCCAGACTGATGGCAGTGAGCTTCACGGAAGAACCAGGCAGCCGCCAGTACGGTCAGGCAAGGGGCAGCTCCATGGTCCCTTGGAGTTAACTGGATTTTTTTAAGGCAACTCTGATAGTGTAGTGGCTTAAGCACAAGGCTGGCGGTTCGAACCCCGTTCCTGCTCCGAGGGAAAAAGACGAGGCATTCTGCTGTGAGCAAGGTTCCAGCGACATTAAGCCTGCTGTCCAGCAGGAACACCAGCCCGGGATATGCACACCCACAGAGTAAAACGGAAGGGGTTTCCTTGATAATTCCAAACGCAGACACAAAGCTAGCGTAACCAGAAAGCGGGTGGACTGGCGAAAAAAGCCCCAGAAGCAGAACAGAGGCAGAGTCCCAGTGTGTGGCCAGGAGTGCCCTCTGCGGAGGCCTCATCTGGGGCCCTACCTCTGAGCCTTCATCCTCGGGAAACGCCTTTCCAGCCCCAGGCCACGCCCACTGGCTTGAGCTCCGCCCCGACGGGAGCAACCCCAGGGTCAGGGAATGAAACTCCCACTTCCTTCTCTGACCCTTTCATCTGCTTGTCTGCTGTGTGAGCCTTGAACTCTCCACCCCAACTCTCTCGGCTCGGGGGACCCGGTGCCCTCAGTGACACCGACGCTGCAGGAAGAGTGCCCTGGCATATTGCTTCACCGTGTCTTACAGCCTCAGCCCGGGGGAAGGTGGGGGGGAGGGGGGGACGATTGAATCTGCTCTCTGGCCTTGGGGGGTCACACGTTGGGTGCCGGCTAAGCGAAGGTGGGGAGTTTGAGCCCACTTGGGGCTCTTTGGGAGAAAGAGAGACCAGGCTTTTTATTCCCATAAAGATGACCAGTCTCGGAAATCTTCAGAGGCAGTTAATTCTCTGTCCTACGGGGCCAACTGTGATTTGGAAATGGCTACAGTGTCACTTGGTTTTGGTTTTACACGTGTGTGTGTGTACATATTTAAGTGACTACATGTACAGTTGCTATGAAGCATTATCAATTTATGTAATCGACTGTCGCTGTGAGGTAGGTGGTTGGTGCGGATGGTTTGATAAGGGCTCCATCCTATAAGGGGGTGCTTTGACAGAAAGGCCAGAAAGTTGACCCTTGACAAAGGGGAGGTATATATGGTCACAGAGTGGGAACTAGGCCTCAACGTTTTGTGCAATGTTGTGAAACACAGTGCATACGGGAGGGCCCCACAGACCTCTCACTGGTGTGCCAGCCCTGACAAGGCTCTCTCCCTGGGGTCTGGACAGCATGAACCTGCTGTGGCTAAAGAAGGCAGGTGAGAGGAAGAGGGAGCCACACCAGCCACCTACATTAGAAGAGGATATCCAGAGAGCCCAATGTCACCTGGCCTGCCTGACCCAAGAACAGGTGTGGCCTTTCTGGAGGCAACTGCTGTGTTCTCAGCCGCGTGGACCCCTGCACACAAAGAGAAGCTGTTCTCTGAGGGAGGGCGAGGTCCGGGTAGCTCTGAGCTGGAATTGCCTGCTCACAAAGAGGCACGCTTCTGGCTACAGTTTGTTCTGAGGCTGGAGAACGCCTGTCTGAGGGAGGAGACCTGAACGGATGGCAGCTTTCCAAGCCTGCTGGCTTGCAGGAGAGCTTTCCCGCCCGCCCTCGCTTCCCTGCAAACCCTGCCTCCTCCGAGAGGCCCAGGCACAGCCCTCTGAACTGTCCCTTCCTTGGAGGCCAGCAAGGCCCAGCTTGGTGCCTTGTCTCCGAGCTGCCCGCCCAGGGCCACGCCTACCCTTTGGCTGGAGTGGGACCTACAAAGATAACAGCTGTAATCTATCGCATGCCGTCGGCCAAAAGGACTATCTTCAAGTTTCGTACTTGGTGTTCCGTTCCCAGATTTCAGTGTTGCGACCAGTGCTGCCTTCCCAAGACCTGACTTCCTGTAGGATTTTCCCAGGATGTCTGTGCTCGAAGTTTCAGGGTGCCCTGAGATGACTGAGCCTGGTGCAAAGGTTTTCACTTCCGAGGCTGGCTTCCTGCCTGCCCGGCAGCAGGGCTCTCAGCCCCCTGTCCAAGTGCACTGTCTCTCCAAAACCGAGCTACAAAAATGGGAGCCCACAGGCAGACTGGTTCCAGCGGTGGGGCGGGGATGGCCCCATCTGACATGAACCACATTCCCTCAGAAAATATCAGACCCTACCCTTTATCTTCCCATCCTTGTAAGTCATCATTTCACTTCATCGTACAAGGAAATACACTTATTGCAGAAACCTGGAAAATACTAAAAATAAAATAAAACCACAAACATAAGGTTCTAAGAGAGCCCACCCTTTTGTTGTTTTTGCCTCATTTGGGGGGGGGGGCGCGGAGCATCACTGCCTCTGGTCGTGGTAGCTACCCAGTGCTGCTCCTGAGAGCTGCCGCTGGATTTGAACTGCCAAGCCCACAGGCCACAGTCCCACACTCAATCACTTACGCCACCGGGGCTCAGCCCTTTTGCCTCATTTTTTTGGGGGGGCACCCAGTGGGCTGTAGTCCTGTGCACAACCACTGCGCCACTGGGGCTCAGCCCCACCTCATTTTTTTTAAGTTTTTTTTTTTTATTTTCCAATCCAAAAGATCATTTTACTGGGGGCTCTTACAACTCTTATAATGATCCATACATTAAGTGTATCAGGCGTATTTGTACATATGTGGTCATCATGCTTTTCTAGACTTTTACTTTCTGTGGAGCCCCAGGTATCAGCTCTCCTCTACCCCCCCATCCACGTGACCCCCTTGAAAAACTATGTTATTACTTTCAAATCTACACCGACCACTGTCTCCCTTCCTTCATGGTTTCTGTTGTCTGTCCCCCAGGGGGAGGCAGGCTGCCTCATATTTTTGTCACTACATCTTAATGTCGAGCTTTTCAAGATTTTCTCATTGAAATATGAAAATTTTTTTGCTTTGTTTTTTGTTACATGGTCACTGTATTGAGGGCTTGTAAGGCCCCAGAACAATCCATTCTGAAGTCTGTTTTTTAATGGGTGGATAGTATGGCATATTAGTCATCACCTGCCCTTTTCATAGATGAGCCCTGGTGGCATGGTGGGTAGCACATTGGGCTGTTAGCCAACTGCTAGGTCAGTGGTTTGAATCCACCTGCCACTCCTCTGGAGAAAGATGAGGCTTTACTCCTGTAAGGAAAAATGCACAAGGACAGTCATCCCCCCTGTGCTCAAGGCTCACTGTGAGTCAGAAGTGGCCCAGCGGCCGCAGTGAGACACCCTGCTCCTAGGACACTGTGACCCTCTCTCAGGTTAGCAGATACAGACCCACACAGTCCTACCATGCAGCGCAGCCATGGTGGCTCAAAGGTTACACGTGAAGCTGCTGCCTGCAGGGCTCAAAACCACCAGCCGCCGAGAACAGAAGGCGTTCCCCAGTGGTAATGACCGCACCGCTCTTCTCGTCCCCACTGAGCGACCGTGTGACGCGTGGATCAAAGACCAATAAGACTGTTCCTTCATAAACACCAGCTGCCCCGGGGGAGAGGGACCAGTCTTTACCCCCGTGAAGGGGTTCGGTCCTGGAGGCGAGCAGGACTGTAGCATCTAGTCCGGGGCTGAGAGCCTGTTTGTCCTTCTATCCTGGGGAGCCATCCGGGGTGACACAAAGATGAGTCTTTCCCACCCCATCCAGATTCACAGTCTCACGTCAAAGCAAGCCTTGATCTGTCGGGTGGGGGTTGAACTTGGAAGCACAGATGCAGGAAGCTCCCCCCCCCCCCCCCCCCCCAACACACACACACACACCCGCCCCTGTGCTGACAGAAAACCGAGCTCGCTGGCGGGACGGTCCCACTGGAGCAGCAGCTCGCGGGCTGCGGCTCGCTCGCCAGACGGCTCCCACCCACGTGTCCAGGTGTCCAGAGCATGGGTCTTGGGAAAAGTTAACCATGTTGCAAGTGCAATCGCCTTAAGCCCCAGGGAAACAATGGTGATTTCCTATGCGGTCTCCATGGCGGCGTTTGGCTTCCCTGCCTTCAGTTTGCGTGTGTTGGTTTGTCTCTTGTTTTCTGCTGGTGGGTTTGCTGCTGTTGGTAGGGTTTTGAATTTGTTATCATACGACCGCCAAAGTCCTGAGTCGTGCATGTCCCAGGGACAAGCAGACGGCCGGGGGGGGGGGGTACCCCACTGAGCTGGAGCCCCAATCCAAGAGCAGTGAGTCCTGGTAAGGTGGATCTCCTGCAAGGAGACCCCACTGCAGGCAGACAGCCGAGGGTGGAGACCAGTGCAGGGGGTGCCCAGCTACACCTCAGAATCAAGTCTGGGGTCTGAAAGGCTGGTGTTCAAGCAAGCAGCCCTATGAACTCCGAGTCAACACACAGAAGACCCACACCAGCCTGCGTGATCCAAAGGCGACGATTACAAAATTCAGTTATGACAAAGGGGAAAGTATGAACGTCTACACTGCGAACGCCCAGTCGGCAGCAGGCTGTGGGGCAGGGGAGCCCAGCACCCATCTGCAGAGTGTCTAGCCATCCCCAGGACATTCTTCTCGGTGCAAGTATTGCGTGGTTTGTTCCAGGACAAAAAATGTCCTATCCCGGCCTTTTAAATCTTCACAGTGGGGCTGAGTCCCGGCAGCGTAGTGGTTGTGGGCGGGACTGCGGCCCACAGGGTTGGCAGGTCAAACCCAGCAGCAGCTCTCCAGGAGCAAGGCTGGGCTTCCTATTCCCACAAGGGCAGTGATGCCCCCATCCCCCCCAAAAAATCTTCACAGCGGTCTTTTCTTTCTTACCCACTGTTTGTAGTCTTTCTCTGTGTTGCTATTGCTCTATCTCTACCACTTTATTTTTGTCTGGTTTTTACTGTTTCTGCTAAGCCTTCCAGTTTACAAGGCACAGAGGCAGTCCAGGAAGAGAGATAAGAGCTGATGCCAGGGCGTACAGAAGAGGGAGGGGTAGGGGGTGAGAGCGAGAGAGGGTGAGGGGTGGAGGGAATAAGCAGTGAAGGTGGGAAGGGGAGGCCGCACTAGAACGGGTGACGATTACACAACTCATTCTAAAAGTGACCTAACCGGGGGTGTTCTAAAATCAGTTGTGGTGGTGATCGTACAGCGCTGTTTGATGTGATTGAGCTATTGAGCTGTGTGATACGTGGATCAAGCGCCGAGGACACTGTTAAAAGCACCCACACTCTGGTAAGCCCACGGGGCAGTGAGACCCTGCCTTGCACGGTGCCTGTGGGCCGCAGTGGGGTTTTGTTGAGTCTGTGATGTGACTGGGAAGT
The DNA here is from genome assembly GCA_004026705.1 of Nesogale talazaci. Classification (NCBI taxonomy): domain Eukaryota; kingdom Metazoa; phylum Chordata; class Mammalia; order Afrosoricida; family Tenrecidae; genus Nesogale; species Nesogale talazaci. Next base: position 35,869 of record PVJH01016853.1, on the reverse strand, counting down.
AACTTTGCTTTCCTTTTTTGAAAGAACACGACAGGGTCTGGCTCAGGATACGGCGTTAATCGAATTAAGGAAGATACGGAAAAGAGCAACTGTTTGGCCCCTTTCTCAGGTTCTCACATTTCAAGCTACACTGTTTAAAATGGTGCCTGTGCTAAATGATCTAGCTATTTCTTCTCTCTCTCCCAGACGTAGGACTCCTTACAGATTCCAGTTCTCGGAGATCTGGGTTTCTGACTTGTCATGCCCTCAGAGTTTCGCTGGGGCCTGGGTAACTTCACAAGGGTCTTCTCAAAATAGCCGGTCTAGGGCTGAGCCCCGGTGGCGTAGTGGTTGTGCGCGGGACTGCGGCCCACTGGGATGGAGGTTCAATTCCGGCTCCCAGGAGCAAAGGCTGGGCCTCCTACTCCCACCACCTGAGGGCAGTGATGCCTAAATAAATAAAAAAAAAAAAAAAAAAAAGGGTTCAGAGACCTTATTTATAAAAAATAGCCGGTCTGGGGCTTCCTCTGGGGAAAGCTGTGAGTGTGAGTGTGTGTGTGTGTGTGTGTGTCCACCTGTGCGATGTTCAGACATATATTCACACAAGGCAACACACGATTGCAGCCTGCAGGGCACATCTCCAGCGGCACCCTTGGCTGCGCACCTGTCACGACCTTTGACCTGAAACCTGGCCGGATTTGCCGAATGAATGACTCTTTTGTTCCCGTGCCACCAAGAGGGGATCAGCTGTGACCACCAGGAGAGGAGGTAATTGTGAGACCTTGAGTGGAAGTGACAGTGACATCTCCTCTAGAGAATCCAGGGAACCCAGGTGACATAGTGGGCTACACACACACACACACACACACACACACACACACACACACACCCCGAGCTGCTAATCAGCAGTTTGAAACATTAGCCGCTCCTCGAGAGAAGGACTCCCTCCTCTCAAAGAGTTACAGTCTCAGAGACCCACAAGACCAGTTCTTTCTCCCCTGTCCTGTAGGGTCCCTATGAATCAGAATCGACAGAGCGCACGTTTGAAAGATGAGAACATTTTTTTGAGGGGGGGCATTGAAGCCAGAGCACAGCCCTCTTGAACTACACTGCTCTGCTGTTGTGGATGGAATGATCCAGAAACCCCCACCCCCAGCCAGGCGGTGCAGACTGGAGACCAGTGGTTCTCAACCTTCCTCATGCCTCATACAGTTCCTCACGTTGTGGTGACTGAGCCCCCAATTGTAACATTGTTTCCTTTGCTACTTCCTCACTGTCTCTTTGCTACTGTTGTGAGTCGAGAGAACCCTGTGGAAGGGCCGCTGGCTCCCAGGTCGAGAACACAGTGCAGTCCTTCGATCAGGGTTCTGAGACTCTGAATCTTTATGGGACCCCCAAGAGGAGTGGCTGGTGGGGTTCAGCCTCAGCCCCGGGTCAGTCACCCACGCCCACGCTTACTCTGCCTGGGTGCTAGTCCGCGTGGGGGCGGGTGGTCCTGGTGAGCATCACCGAGCGGGGTTTGTGCAGGGCATCTCTTTGGGGGGCATCAGGAAGATGAAGTGCAGGAAGCGGAGCAGAGGGGGCTATCGAGGGGTGCCCCGCTGCCAGGTGCAGAGTGCTGAGCAGCAGACCCTCAGAGGCAAGGCCACCTTCCACCCGGGGCCACAGAGAGGACATTGCCTGCCCCTTGGGCAGGAGCCCCAAATTCTAACTTTCGGTCTCCTAAACTGTGAGGAAGCCCATCTGTTTGCCACCACTGCCACCCGCATTCTGTGCAGAGAGCCCCGTGGTGTCGCGACGGTCCCTCCTGGGCCCGGCAGTTTGAGGAGGCCAGCTCCTCCTCCGGAGAAGGGTCAGGCTCTCCCATCTCTGCCAAGACCTCTCCTACAGAGTCGCCGCGGTCAGAGAGGGCCGAGACAGAGCTGTGGTGGCAGGGAGGGTCAGCTGGGAGCCACGTGCCACAGGCCCCCTCTCCGCCCCCATATGTGGCACCATTAAGGGGGCATCCACCTAGTGGAGTCTCTTGTTGGGGTCCTGAGACTTCCTGACCAGGAAGCCAGTGTGAAAGAAGGGTGTCTTCTTGGGGGTGGAGTGGCCGGGGTGGCAAGGGATGCCCCTGGGCCACCTCATCTACGGGGCCCAGTGCAGCCTAGAGGCGGGGCCCCTTCTTTAAAATTTATTCAGAACTTGAAGATGGCACATTTGCATTAGCAAAACCCCCTAGGACAGTGGCATTGGTGATGAGAGAATGGGCTGAGTGTGGCGAGTGTCGGGGGGGGGGGGGGGCGCCTCTTTGACCGCAGCCTGACAGACACTGCTTTGACCTGGGCTGGACGCCCGCCGGATTCCCACAGTCCTCGGCAGCTCCGAGGGGGAGCTTGCCCACCAGGCTAGTAAGAAGGCTTGGGCCGCCTGCCCTCCGAGAGGGGCCCGAGGACCCGCTGTCCGCCACGTCGGTGATCCCATCTCATACCAGGGTCCCCTTTGTACCGTCTCTGCCTTGGCTTTGTAAGAGTCCCCAGGCACTGGAGGAGGAGGGTGACGCAGAGAGGGAAGCACCTGGCGGCTAATGGAAAAGTGGGCAGTGGGAAAGGACCAGCTCCTGGGGGCAGTTTGGGGGAGGTGGGGGGTGAGGTGGCATGCGGCACCCTGGTTCCTTCCAGCCTGGGAACTGGAAGGGGTGGTTCTTCACGGGGTGGTGGATCCATGGCGGTGGAGAGGCGCAGTTGAACTCGTTTGCAGTTATTCTGTGACAACAGACAGAGAGGCAGTGCCTCTTTTGTCTTCTCTGATCAAAGACAAGAACAGCCCCCCCCCCCAATTTTACTCTCTAAGCACAGACCCCTCCCTCCTCGCCGCAGTGCTCCCTGCTTCAGATTCCTGTAAGGTCCTGCTGTTCCCCTGCTGCATTGTCAGGGGGCCTGGGCGTCTGCTCTGCGACACATCAAGCCCCCGGTGGCCGGGAGAAGCAGAGCTGCACGGTGCCGTCCTATCTGGCTCTTCTCAACCTGCAGGACAGGGCAGTGCTGCCCCAGAGGGGGCTCCGACACTCAGAAACCAGACTCACTGCCGCCCAGTCTGTCTGGACCCCTGGGAACCCGGCAGGCCTGGGCAGCCCGGCCCGTGGCTCTCGGGGGAGGACCGAGGGCCAGCTCTCCCCTGCAGAGCCGCTGCGGGTCCCACCCTGTCCCTGGCCATCCCACACCCAGCCCCCTTGACGAAGCTCATCCTCTTGACAATACAAGTCCCCCGATGAAGACGGGGCTCCTGAGAGATTCCGTCCCGTGAACAAGGCCAACTGGCCCCTAAGAGGCAGAGGCTGAATTCAAAGGGACCCCGGCCACTCCAGGGACAGAGAACAGGGAGCAGAGTGCAGTGTTGACGGACAGCTCCTGCCTGGGCTCTTCCCGGAGAAGCCTGGATGTCCAGACCCAGGAGGAGCTGCCTAACCACTCCCTCCACCCCCCCCCCCCGGCCCGCTCCCCACCACCTGACGTCGGTCCTGCCGGCTCTCGCTGGGGAACGGAGGAGCTCTTTCAAGAGGCCTAAAGACCTTCTCCGAGAAGCCGACGGAGCAGAAACTGCCAAAGGCAGGGAAACCTCTTGGAGAAGAAAAATGCAACTATTTTATGCTGAAGCGAATGCTAGAACAGTGGTCACCCCGAAGCCCGCCTAGGAATCTCCAGGAGCCGGGTGGCAAGGCCAGGCAGGCTCTCTCTGAGCTCACTGTGGCTGTCCAGGGCAAGGTCGACCGTCTGAAGCCAGCCGCTGCATGGAGAGGGGTCCTGCTGACCTGCCCTGTCCTGCTCAGCACACACTCTGGGCACTTCTCCCTGTCCTACAGGCCACCGCAAGGAGCCACGACTCCATGGGAGTGGCCACCACTGTCCGTCCACGCAACTCCCTGCTCCGTGGCTTCCTGGACAGTCGGGGTCCCCTTGCCCCGCCTCCTCCTCCCACATGAAACCATTCCAGGCATCTGCCGCCCCTTACTGCAGACGCCCATTCTACTCCCCTCAACTGCCTGCCCCTGTAGACAGCCTGCCCCTGTCTGGGTGAAGACAGAACTTCTCCACAATTATTATGCTTCAAAGATTAACCAGACTATTTACCAGCATTTGTTATGGAAGTCCCAATTACTTGAGGCCTTTTGTGTTGTCTAACCAGAGCTAACTCCCCTGCTGTCAGAATGATGGTTCCCTTTCTTTGAGGCCTGTGGACGGATTCACATGCTGATGTTAATGATATCTTGCCTAACCTGGTTAGCCACATCCAGGAGTCTGGGGTCTCATCTCCTCACATGGGACCCTGATAGCCCCCTTTTCCTATAATGTGTGCACGGGCACAACCCCTTCCTGTGACGTATGTCCTTACCTGTAATTGGGGGCCTGGCTTGGCTCCAGAGGGTATATAGGGATGGAACGCAAGATAGAGACTCTCTCTCAGCCTGCCTCTCCCAAGCCTGCTTCATACCAGCCTGCCTCCGCTCTCCTGTCTCCCTCTCCATGTGGACCATCTAACAGGGTGGAGGTGAGCATGAAAGGATATATATGTAACTTCTAATGCTCTTCTTTCTCTCTCTCTCTCTCATGATCTCTATATCGGTGTTATAATAAATAATGATTATCGCTACACAACTGCCTGTTGAACCCTTGCTGTGAGTGTATCAGGAGGCCGGCCACCCCCTGATATGCCCTTCTCTCCCCACTGAGTCTTCGGCATGTCTGCACCCATTGCACGCACACACACGCGACACCCAGAGCCCCGATTTGGGCCTAGAGAAGTGGCCCGCACTGCAGAGCAGGGGCTACTGGAGGTGGTGGCTGAGGCCTGGCTGCCAGCTCACAGCATAGCTGGCCCTGAAGCTCCCCACAAGTGAGCTACTGGCCCCTGGGTTCTGTGAAGCCGGCACAGACTCTCCTGTGAGGCACGGGGGAGAGAATGTCTGGGGTGTGTGTGCAAGTGTGTAGCCAACAGCGCAGCGAAGGCAGGGTGAGAAGCAGCAGGCTGCCGAGACCAGAAGCTCTGCCCTGGGAGGCAGCTGCCTGGTGTGGAGCTGGCGAGGGAGGCTCTCTAGTTGGCTTGGGCTGCGTTATGCAGGTGCGTTCACAGGGGGCTGCACGGTGCGTGGCAAAGGGCCATTCTCCTCCCACCGTGTTCTGAAGCCCCTGTATGTGCATAGTCACGCCGACGTGTGTGTATGCGCGTGTGCTGATATGTACTAACGGTATGTTAACAGCCCTCCGGCACATCTGCACGGCCTCGTGACTGGAGCCGTGTCCAGCTGTCCTGGAACCACAGTGCAGGAACACTGCAGTGGCAGCGGCTGTCTGAGACCAAGGGACCTGGTGAGTGCAGGTCGTCCTCCACTGCAGGCAGGTCACTCCAAGAATGATCTAGAGGAGCGAAACCAGGAGGGACACCCTCCCCCCCTCCAGCCCAAACAGATCTCTCCTCAAAGCGACGCATTTTGTGTTTCTTTACAAAACAACCTCACCACCTCAAAGCCCTCTCCATAACACAAAAACACGTGTTTCCCATTCTCGGAAACATTTTTTCAACCCCATCTCCTTGGGCAGCTGACAGCACCTCCCTAGCTTTTCCCTTCGCCCCACTGTTCTTTCACGTCCCTCTGCATTCACGGAAACAAAAATAAGTCTCACGGAGAGAGGTCGGGTGAATAATGTGTGGGGGGCAAGGGAGGCCTGCTGTTTTCTGGCAAAAACCGGTGCACTGAGATGGCTGCATGAACGGGTGCATGGTTGTGGTGGCGGTCTCCCCGCTGACACAAATTAGGCTTTTTTGTCACACACTGTTACACAATCTTCTCAGAAACCCCAAACAGAAAGCTTGACTCACAGTCCGACCTTGTGAAACGAACCCCAACTGCACTACAAGTTGACAGACGTCCAGAATGAGGTCTGCCATCAATCCACGTCTCACCCTTTTTGAAAGGAGAAGACCACTCACTCGTACACTTGAGCTTTCCCCAGGCGCCTATCCTGGTAAGCTGTGCTTCTGCAGTGTTCTTTCCCGAGCAGGAAACAAAATTTCACAGCCACACTCTGTTCTCTTAAATTGGCCATCACAAAAAGAGGCTTGAGTGTAACTGCTCTTGTGAAAAATTTCACTGTGACCAGAGAGAACTCCCCAGGGTGCACTAACTCAGAGCGAGTTGCTTAGTGCTCGCTTCAGGGGAGAGGGGGGGGATGCAGACGATAATGGCTCCACTCCACCCAGCGCAATTCCAGGGATTTTTGAGTGGACCCCTTTCAACAAAAGTTTCTCCTTATGGCCTGAAACCGAACTATTTGTTTTTTGTTTGTTTTTACTCCACCCCTATTTGTTGGTTTTGTTTTGTTTTTTTGTTGTTGTTGTTTTTTTTGGATATCACTGCCTCTGATGGTCCTGGGCGCTACCCAGTCCTGCTCCTGAGAGCCGCAGATGGATTTGAACTCAGCCGCAGTCCCGCACTCAACCACTTATGCCACTGGGGCTCAGCCCTCCACCCCTATTTGTTAATACTATTAATTAAACTTTCAGTCAGACAGGTAAAGATTTAGCTATATTTAACAATGAGTTCTTCAGTCATTGTTTCTGCATACGTCTACAATAACTGTTTAGAGTTAGGAAAAAGTGGACATACTATTTAGAAGATATATGTTTACATATCAGTATATTGACGAGCTATATATTCTTAATGATGCCAAATGTTTATTAACCCAATTTTAATTAAAAGAGTTTAAATTTATTTATGCACTACCAGATACTACTGAAATTGATTGTAACTCTTTCCTTTCTATCCAAATTCTGCTTCCTCAGATTCTTGTCAAATGTCTACATTTGGACTTAAAATAAACTGGCTATTAAGTTGGCTTTACCTCAGAGGGTGGCCTCTAGGCTGGTGAGGAAGCTGCTTCCCCAGGCTTCAGAGGTTGTAAAACTCAAGCCCAGGGGTTGATCATTTCCTTGGCACCCCCCCCCCGACTCTTTTTCTAAAGGGGGAAAGTGAGATGGTCTGTGCTGAAGTACAGGGGTGACGCCCCAGTTTACTTTTTAAAGTGAAGGCCACCCGTCCTTTAAGCAAAGGGCCTTTCTCCAGGAGCTGGCAAGCTGGCCTCCCAGGAACTACACTTCTGACTGCAGGAGAGAATGTCTCTGGGACAGTTGGGCCACAGGTGGCGGAACTGTCCCCAGGCAGAAGGCTGAGACGCAGCTGGCCCCCGGACAGAGGGCCCATCCCCTGGAAGAAGACTCCCCTGGCCTGGCGGCAGAGGTGAGCATTACAAACTTGCTCCAGTGCTCAGGCCCCAGCACAGCTGAGGTCTCCTGATCAGTCCTGCAGGGGCTCACGCAGAGATGAGACCTCTTAAACAGACTGCCAGCCAGCCCTTTGGGGCCGACGATTTGGCCCCTTTACAGATCAGAAGCTCTCTCACCAGATACAGAGAGTGCACTTACCTGGAAGGGTGGTCAGACCAAGAGGCTCAGACTCTCCAACCCTGGGAGAAGGCACCTGGGAGCCCAGCAGGAGCTGCTGCCACCACTGCTGCCTGAAGGGTTAATCTCTCTCAAGGGTCAACATCCCTTTGCAATCACTAGAGGTCTCCTGAGTCCCAGCAGGTGACTGGGCCTCCCAGCCAGCAGAGAAACATTTCCTGACAGCTTACCTGCAGATGTCCCTTCTTCGTCGCCAATAAATTGTGGGCGCACACCCAGAGGACTGCTCTGCTCAGTGGCTGTTGCCAGGTCCCAGCCAGCATGTGGACTGGGAAGGGTCTAAGCTTTCTTTGCACATGCTTGGGAAAGGAGATCGGGGAGACCCTTCCTGCACGTGCCGGCCTCCCGGCCCCTTGCCCTCACAGGACACGATCGTGGAATGACGATCTAAGTATTGTTCTAACAAAGATCATGCATTACAGACCTTCCTCTGTTGCTTGGGGGACCCTGGATCTGCAGGAGACAGACGGGTCTGCAAGTGGAGTCCTTTAGTGAGGGAAGGAGGAAACCCGGACTCTCTCACAGCAGACAGTGTGAGACTGGCAGAGGGGCTTAGCTCAGGCCCCCAGTGATGGGACACTTGCAGCTAAGTTCCATCTGAACTAACCATCTCCTTTTTCTCACCAGTGCACTGTTCTGATTTTGTAAAAGTCCTTCATAATCAGCCTCATAATCAACCCAGGTTGAGAGACTCTACCAAAATGATCCCTTTGGACTCCTCCCACCCCTCCCACCCCAACAATCTCGATAACTTTCTGAACTGACCTCTCAGCCTCCAATCTACCTGGCTGAGCAGGTCCCCCCAGTAGCCAGTGTTGACTGGACTTGGACCTGTGCTGTGATTTTGAAGACACCCTCGTAGCTAAGTGTTATACTTATCTGTGTCCACCTATGGATGGCAGAGACAAACGTGTTTTGTTTTTAGCAAGTTTGGGAAGGCGGCAGCATGTGCTTGTGCACATGTATACAGCGGATGGGGCTTCCAGAAGTTTGTGGGGGAAATGGCGCTCACAGATCCTGGAATGTTCCCAGGAACTTTTTATTACTGTTCAGTGGAGTCACCTGATTTATTTTCCAGGAACTTTTTTTTTTTGGGGGGGGGGGGCATCACTGCTCCGGCAGTGGGAGTAGGAGGCCCAGCCCCACTGCTGGAATTGAACCTCCGTCCCAGTGGGCTGCAGTCCCGCGCACAACCACTACACCACCCGGGCTCAGCCCTTCCACGAACTTTTTAAAGGCTCCTCGTACATCTTTTTAAATTTTTTATTTTATTTTTTGTGGCATCACTGCCCTGGTGGGAGTAGGAAGACCAGCCCTGCTCCTGGATAGCTGCTGCTGGATTTGAACTGTCAACCCTGTGGGCCGCAGTCCCGCACACAACCACTAAACCACCAGGGCTCAACCTTTAATTTTATTTTTTTGGGGGGGCATCACTGCCCTCTGGTGGTCGTGGGAGCTACCCGGCCTTGCTCCTGGAGAGCTGCTGCTGGATTTGAACTGCCAAGCCAGTGGGCCGCAGTCCCTCACTCAACCTACGCCACCAAAATACTTTTTTTATGAATTGTTTTTGCTGTCATTTCCAAATCAGATATGCCGTAGCAACTGCCAGCAGGTCCTTTCTTTTGGTTTGTACCTTGTAGGGATGTTATTGACTGGTGGCAAGCCCTGTGTATTTCGTGTTCACTCAGCCATACTCTCCAGCGTCACCATTAGTACCCGATGTCTGCAACCTACACCCCGTCCCTCCGGCCTGCCCCTGGTCACCTCCGGTGCGCGGCCTCCGTGTCTGCATGTGCCCGTGTCCAGGTCGCTTCCCGGCATGAGCACATCAGGTGTGGATGCAGCTGTGGTGAGGGCCTCAGTAACGTCCTCCCGGGTCATGCACGCGCCACAATGCTTTGGGGACTCTCGTTTTTATTTATTTCCGAGTGGCAGTCTATTGCATGCCGGTTCCCCCCTTTCCCTCATCCACCCATCTGTCCATGGCCACTCAGGGTGTCTGGCTTCCTGCCAGCATGTCCAGGTCTTCGACGGGCCCTGGGGTGGGCACCTGGGCGGGCAGCGTCAGCCCGTGCAGTCTTTCTACACTTGGGGTCACCTGGCAGCTCTGCCTCCACTTTCTTGGGGAACAGTCAGCCTGTGGAGACAAGGGCTGCACCACTGGGGGTTCCCACGGCAACCGAGGAGGGGTCCCACTTCTCCAAATCCCCTCAAGGCTTGCTAGTTGATCGTTACTTTCATCAGTCCCATTGCAGCAGGGCGTGTGGCCTGGTCCCTTCTTGAGACTTAGCTTGCGTGTGCATTCTCGCGGGCCAAACGCACCCTGTGGTCGGCAGGATTGGCCCGGGCCAGTCCTTTGAAAGTGGAGGTCAAAGATGTCCCAAAATGTGCCACTTTCCCCGAATATAGCCCAATTCCGCCGTTTCTCAGCTCAAGTCCCCCTCTCTCCCCCAGTGTACCGCCCCCCCACCCCACCCATTTTAGGGTTTCATCTTTCACTGCGTCTCCCAGGACTCACCAGCTAAAAAGCAGATGGCTCCTGCGGTGGTGGAGGCTGGCAGGCCAGAAGGGTCGGATGCCAGCCTGGAGTGTTTCCCAAGGTGGTGGACACTGCCCCCTGGGGGATGCTGGAACGCTAGGGGAGCAGGGCAGAGAGGCAGATAGCTACACTTGAACCTGGATTATGGGTGCCAGTACCAAAGCCTTCCCTTGCTAGGGGTGTTCTGAGTAGATGTTATCATGTTCTTTTTCTGAACAGGGGAGGGAAGGCCGATCAGTCTGGGAACCTGCAGGTGAGAGCAGGGTTGGTGAGCTTCTGAGCTGAAGAACCCTCCTGTTGCACAGGGCAATGTAAAGTGACTGGAACACGTGGGGTCACCATCGAGCAAGGGAGACCCTCAGCCCTGCAGACGACCGAAGACCGCACGCCACGTCTTCCCAGCCCTGTGACCAGGAGAAGAGGGTGCCACTCGGACTGCCGTGAAACAGATCACCCTGCAAGTCCTAGACTGAAAGCGGGAAAAGAGGAAGAAAACCTCCTCTCAGGGGCAACCAGGCTTCCTGGTCAACAGACACTGGTGAGATTCCCAAGACTCTGAGTCATCCTTTAAGTCTGAAAGGGAACTCACCGAGATCCACAGAGGAACTCTCATCTGCATACAAAGGGAGAGAGGGTCAGGAAAGGAGGGGGCGGGGGCACAGGAGAGTCCGGGAGGAGTGGGCGGGTGACGGACACTGAGGGATCGAAATGGGTGGGTGGAAACAACATGTGTATGAACTGTGGAACGTACGGATGGAAAGATCCACAAACGGGAACTAGACCTGTTCCCAGGCCTTTTCTGTCAGCTCTGTTGCTCCCTCTCCACATCCGTGTGCTTGGCGTTCTTGGAGCTCTGTGTGTGCCTTGGTCTCTGGCCTCCCTGGGGTCTAGCTGGTTCTCAGCATAGGGACCCTGGGTCCCAAGGGTACATTGCACATCTACACTTTGTTTTGGTAGTCAGGTCCCTTGTTCAATCTCTTTTATACCTCCAAAGGGATGGATTCGAGGTGCAGCCTGATCCTAGAGTGTATCTTGCCTCACTAAAGTTAAAGACATCAGAATTTATTATAGGGCAATTAACTCAGATCACAAAAACTCAGGATAATTACTTGATACTGAGAATCAGGGTCTGGCCAAGTTGACATTTTTTAAATTTTTTTTCAGGACTGGCTGGTGATGGTGGTGGAATACAGTGGCAGGTTAAAAAAAAGTTAAGTCTGTTGGCTATTGTTTGAGAGACTAGTCCCGGATAGCGTAAAGGATATCTGTGGATGTTTCTGGCACCAGACAATGAGGGGCTGCCACTCTCACGCCCACTGCAGTGTGGGTGTGTAATCTCAGAGGTAGAGTGAGTTTCTTAACCCCAAAGTGCCGCCATTCATCCCAGCCTCTCCCTCATGTGCACACGATGGTGGGCACTCATGAAATGTCTTCTAAAGACGGGTGAAGACAGCTTGCTATACGCAAGGAGAAGGAATGAAATTTGAAGTCGTCGTGCCCAATCTTCCCATCTTTTCTCCAACGAGGTTGGGGAGGGGGATGGGGAGGGCACTGGGGAGAATGAGGGAAAGAAATGTCCTCTGGTATCAAGGTGATGACGGGCTCGAGGAGGGAGCCAGGGGGAGGGAGTTCTGCCTCTGCCTCGGCACAGTCAGTTTGATGGGCTCAACCTTCCTCCTTCCTCATGCCAAGACCCTGTCATACCTCACGTGGTGGTGACCTCCTCACCCCAACCCTAACATTGTTTCTTTTGTTACTTCATCACTGTCATTTTGCTGTTATCGGATAGGCAGGATGTGTTTTAATCTTTATTATTCTTTTTTAGGCATCACTGTGGTGGGAGTAGGAGGCCCAGCCTTTGCTCCTGGGAGCCGGAATTGAACCTCCATCCCTGTGGGCCTCAGTCCCGCGCACAACCACTACGCCACCGGAGCTCAGCCCCCCCCCTTTTTTTTTGGTGGGCATCACTGCCTCTGGTGGTTGTGGCACTACCCAGTGCCGCTCCTGAGAGCGGCCGCTGGATTTGAACCGCCAAGTCTGCGGACTGCAGTCCTGCACTCAACCCCTTACGCCACTGGGGCTCAGCCCCGGCAGGATGTATTTTCATTGTTACAAACTGAACACGATGAAAGCCTGGTGGTTCACCACAAACACAATACGTAATCATATGTTGTGAAATATTTACATCTAATTACAAATAAATAGGGGTAAGCCCCGGTGGCGTAAGTGGTTGAGTGCGAGACTGCGGCCCGCAGGCTTGGTGGTTCAAATCCAGCGGCGGCTCTCAGGAGCAGCGCTGGGTAGCACCCACGACCACCAGGGGCAGTGATGCCCCCCCAAAAAAAATTAAAAATAAAACAACAAATAAATGAGTCTTAAAGCATGGTGTAGCATGGGTAATAAATAGTGCAACAAGAGTAAACTACATGGCTACATTTTGCAACAGTATGCAGTTGGGATAGCTTCTCTCTCACCACCCCAGCTTATCGCCAGGAGACAGAGAGAGGGGCGGTGTCTCTGTTCCTGAGCCCATCGGAGACTCCCTGTGAAAGGGTCCTTCGACCCCCAGGTTGAGAAGCGCTGCTCTGTCCCTGAAGGCAGGAGGGGAGAAAGATGTCTCGAGGTGTTTATGAAATCTGCTGTGTGGGGCTGAGCCCCGGTGGCGCAGTGGTTGTGCGCGGGACTGCGGCCCACTGGGACGGAGGTTCAATTCCAGCTCCACGGAGCAAAGGCTGGGCCTCCTTCTCCCACCACCAGAGGGCAGTGATGCACCCCCCCCAAAAAAAAGAACTCTCTTGTGTGAACTCCTGCTCCTCCTCCCCAGGCCTCAGGAGATGGGTGCCCGCGTGTGCCTGGCGCGTCTGTCGAGGCCTTGCCTGTGGGATCCCGGGAGCACCGCGGGAGACCTGGGGCAGCGCGGGAGGCCGGCGGCCCGCAGCTGGTGGGCATCGCGGTGGGCACCAGGGCTGGGGACGGCGGCCCTCAGGACCCTTTGAGAGATGACACAGGGGGGCGACGGGGCGGAGCAAAGATGGGGAGGCGGGGGTCCGCACCCATATCGCGCGGGCAGTGACAGGTGGCGGGTGGCGCAAAGGTGAAGCGCCCTCTGGCGACCTAAAGCGCGGGGGGTGTGAACCCTCCCTGGGGCGCCGCGGGGAGAGGAGGCCGGCCATCGGCCTCCGGAGTAATGGACTCAAACGGCCCGGTCTGCAGGGGACGCCTTCTAGGTGCCTCGGCGCCGCTCCGCTCCCGCGCTTGCTGCCCCGAGGCCGGCCCTACGCGGCGGCGGCCGCGGCGGCTCCGTGACCCGGTGCTGAAACCCGTTCCGTATCCCCAGCGCCCCCTTCCGGCCGCAGCGCGCACCGGCGCTCCCCGTGACCCAGCCTTCGGCACTCTCACTTCCGGGTTCCGGAGCCTCGCCCACGAGTACTTCCGGTTCAGCGTTAGAAGCCGGGACCTGGAGCCATGGGGCGGTGAGTCAGTGTCGCGAGGGCCCGCGTGACCCCTGCAACTCTCCCTCGGGCTGGGCAACACTGGGTTCTTAGCCTTTAAGTCTTTGCCGCGAGTTCCCTGTCATCGCTACTTCCCCTTGAAGGCCCCAGAGCCCTGCCGGAGAGTGACGTCACTTCCGGGACCCGGGCGTGGGCAGGTGTTGGCGGACCCGCCCCACTCAGTGGCGGGGCGGGGCCGACTCCGGTCCTGTTATTTTGGACTTTCGGGTGCTGGATCGTCCAGAAACACAGGAGTTTACACCGTAGTGTTCTTGTAATTTTTTTGTTTATTTGGGGGTCATCACTGCCCCCTGGTGGTGGGAGTAGGAGGCTCGGCCTTGCTGCTGGATTTGAACCTCCAACCCTGTGGGTCGCAGTCCCGCGCACAACCGCTACGCCACCAGGGCTCAGCCCTGTTTTCTTGTCATCTTTAAGGAAGCCAATTGCCAGATGTTTCTTGCGCAGCACCGCTGAATGGAGTCGCATTACCAACTTTGTTTAGTCGCAGTAAAGTGCTAACGACGCCACCTGGAGAGCAAGCGTCTGAATTTGCACTAAAGATTACGCTTTTTAAAATTTATTTTAAGTTTCACATGTAACAGTGTTCTTTCCGTATTTAATTTGGCAACCCCAGTCCTGGGCTCTGGTATCCCCTGGGCCTTTGCCCACCTGAGAAACAGGTATGACAGGGGCCCACTCCCTCCAAACCAAGGGCTCTGCTGGGTCTGAAGGCTGCCATGGGCAAACTCCAGGGACCTGCCTGGTCAGAGCTGGGCACCATTTCCTCAGTCCCCATGCCCCAGCCTCTCGTGTTCCTTTTACAACAGAGAATGCTGGGGACCCGGCAGGCTGGGTGGCCCGGGACTGATCACTGCCAGGTGACTGGTGTGTGAGAGAGAGTGGGATTGGAGGCCAGCATCGGAGAAGTTATTAGAGAAGTCACCGGGGACAGCTGTGGGAGCTGGAGTCCTGGCCCCAGGCTCCTTCCCCCGCGCTACGCACACCTGCTGATTGGGCCGTCACGCAGCGTTGAAGGGCAGGGGGCACACCTTTTGGCCAATGAGTTATTTGGGGGCTTGCTATTCCTGAGCCCTGCAGTCCCCTGACCTTCACCCGGGGGCCTTTCCCTTGCCCAGTGGGGAAAATGGCTCTTTGGGTTCAAATGTGGTTTGACCCAGGACTTGTTTTGTTATCAAAACAAGTGTTCTTGGCAGGGTTGGGTCTGGCCAGCTCTTGTGGGTGGAAGGGCACTCTTCTCTGTCTATCCTGCCAACGGGGCCCTCAGGGCTTCTGCAATCTTCCACCTGGAGCCAGATTTGCTGCAGCTCCTGATGTGAACTTGAACTCTTGCCAGGCTGACCTGAGGGTTGGGGCCCCCCACGCTCTGGGGAAGTGCCTTGGCCTGGTCTGGCAGCGCCCAGGGGCAGCCTGTTCACAAAGAGCCAGCCTCCCCAGGTGCCCCAGGCCCGTCCCCTGAGCCAGGGACCTAGAACAGACTGGAGGGCAGTGGGCTGGGGGTCAGCTGGTGGGACGACCAACAGCATTCTGGCCCTGGAAGTGACATAGAGGCCCGGCAGGGGTGCCAGAAAGGGGCGTTGCTGCCCAAGTGCAGGGGGTGGGGCGGGCTGGGAGCCCACTGATAGGAACAGCTCTCCCCAGGAATGATTAGCTCAGCCCAGGGGGTGCCCCAGGAGGAGGCCTCAACCAACAGGACCTTTGGACTCGGGCAGAGTGTCCAGAGGCCAGCGTGTGGTCTGCAGGAGAGGAGGACATGGCCAGGTGGCAGGGCTGGGCGCCAAGGACTCAAGTGGGACCCGGCCGCAGTGGGTCTCAGGAAGTCTTCCTGGGCTGGACCTTGGTCCAGGCCGACAGCGGCAGCAGCCGCAGGGTCCAGGGGCGCTGAGTCTTCAGGGGAGGTCCGTGTGGCTGTGTGTCGGCCCTCACTCCTCTTTTCTCCACTCTAGGCAGCCATGGGGAGCAGGCGGTGCTGAGCGTCCTGGGGCATGGCTGCAGCCCTGCTAGGCCTGGCCCGAGCCCCCGCGCGCCCACTTCCCTGGGGGGGCCTGGTGGCCCGGCTGGCCAGCGGCATGGCCCTGCCGAAGCAGGCCCAGCAGCTGTTTGAGAGCGCTGTGGGAGCTGTGTTGCCGGGCCCCATGCTGCACCGGGTGCTGGCCGTGGACCCCAGTGGCAAGCAGCTGAAGGTGCGGGACCGGAGCTTCCAGCTGCGCAACAACCTGTACCTGGTGGGCTTTGGCAAGGCGGTGCTGGGCATGGCGGCCGCCGCCGAGAAGCTGCTGGGCCAGCATCTGGTGCAGGGCGTCATCAGCGTGCCCAGGGGCATCCGCGCCGCCATGGAACTCGCCGGCAAGCAGTAAGGGGTCGCCGCCACCGCCACCGCGGGCAGAGGGGACCCGGGACTGTTGGGGCAGGAGGTGGCGCCGTGGGGGTCGGGGGCAGAGGCGCCAGAAGCCCCAAGCTTGACCACCTGTGCTCTGGGTCATCAGCGAGATGTTGCTGAAGCCGCACAGCCGCATCCAGGTGTTCGAGGGCGCGGAGAACAACCTGCCGGACCGTGACGCGCTCAGGGCCGCCCTGGCCATCCGGCAGCTGGCCGAGGGGCTCACCGCCGACCACCTGCTGCTGGTGCTCATTTCAGGTGCGCATCGGCTGGTTGCGGGGCCTCCAGGTCGCGGGCGTCTCAAAACTGTGGCTTCTGAGCGCCAGGGAGCAAAGGCGAATGACTCCCAGTGCCCCCCGGCCAGTTGTCTGGCCCTCCCTGCGACCCTCCCAGAGGCTGAACCGACTTCGGGGATGGTGAGGGTCCTGGGTTTCCCTGAGGACAGTGTCCATGTCCCTCTCCCCGCCCCTCCCCTCCCCCCCCCCCAGCCGTGGCTGATGCTGCTCTGGTGTTACTGTGCATGTGCGGCTTCTGGGCTGTGGGCAGACAGGAAAAGGGGGGCTCAAACCCCATCTCCAGACCCTGCCTATGCCTCAGCTCCCCCTTGTGCAGAGCATCCCAGGAAGCGATTCCCAGTGCCTGCCCTGACCTGGGCACCCCAAGCCGAGAAGCCACCCCGGGGTGGGGGGTGGCGGGAGATTAGGGTTGGGGGACTGCCTGTGTGCCCTTTCCAGGCATGTCCACAAGGGGGCGCGCAGGGCCCACCTGCTTGTGGATGGGGAGAGCCTGAGGTCCCTCTGCAGTCAGCCCCCTGCCCCCTGATAGCCCTGTTCTCCCTGCAGGCGGGGGCTCGGCCCTGCTGCCCGCCCCCATCCCCCCGGTGACCTTGGAGGAGAAGCAGATGCTCACCAAGCTGCTGGCCGCCCGGGGGGCCACCATCCAGGAGCTGAACACCATCCGCAAGGCCCTGTCTCAGCTCAAGGGTGGTGGGCTGGCACAGGCCGCATACCCAGCTCAGGTGGGAGTCCCTCTCCTCCAGGTCCCAGGGGCCCTGCCTGCCAGAGCCTCCAGGGCCAAGCTGGGTGAAGGCTTGGGAGGGACTTCAGGGAGCCCGCCTTAGGAGGGTGTGTGGGTTCACAGGGTCAGTTTGTCCTTCTGGGCTGAGCCCTGAACCAGGCCCCGTGCCTAGGTGGTGAGCCTGATCCTGTCCGACGTGGTGGGGGACCCCATGGAGGTGATCGCCAGCGGCCCCACGGTGGCGAGCTCCCACAGCGTGCAGGACTGCCTGCACATCCTCACCCGCCACGGCCTGCGCGCCGCCCTGCCGCGCTCAGTGAAGACCGTGCTGGCCCGGGCCGACTCCGACCCCCGCGGGCCCCACGCCTGCGGCCACGTCCTCAACGTGGTCATCGGCTCCAACCTGCTGGCGCTGGCCGAGACCCAGCGGCAGGCCGAGGCGCTGGGCTTCCGCGCGGTGGTGCTGAGTGCAGCCGTGCAGGGCGACGTGAGAAGCGTGGCCCGGTTCTATGCGCTGCTGGCCCGAGAGGCAGGGGCCCGCCTCGCCCCCGCTAGTGCGGCTGGCGCAACGGGGGCAGAGCAGACGGAACTGCACCAGCTGGCGGCCGAGCTGCAGCTCCCAGACCTGCGGCTGGAGGAGGCCCTGGGGGCCGTGGCGGGGGCTCCGGGTCCTGTCTGCCTGCTGGCTGGCGGCGAACCCACAGTGCAGCTCCAGGGCTCTGGCAGGGGCGGTCGGAACCAGGAGCTGGCACTGCGTGTCGGGGTGGAGCTGGGGCGGCAGCCGCTGGGGCCTATTGACGTGCTGTTTTTCAGCGGTGGCACGGATGGGCAGGATGGGCCCACAGAGGCTGCCGGGGCCTGGGTCACAGCTGAGCTGGCCAGCCAGGCCGCCGCCGAGGGGCTGGACCCAGCCGCCTTTATGGCCGAGAACGACTCTCATACCTTCTTCTGCCGCCTCCAGGGCGGGGCTCACCTGCAGTACTCGGGGCTGACGGGCACCAATGTCATGGACACCCATTTCCTGCTCCTGCAGCCGAGGTGATGCTGGCCGCCCTGGGAGATGGGCTGGCCCCAGGCCTCACCAAGCTCAGGTCCCAGCAGCTGGCTTGACCTAGACTCTCCACCGCCTGGAGGGAGCGCCCCCTACTGTCTGCCCCCTCAGAGTGGGCCTAGAGGGGCAGGGAGGCGCCTTGGCGGGTTCAATGTCCCCTGAGCCTTTGCTGAGCCCCCAACCTGTGTGTGTGTGGAGAAGTGGGAGAAGCTGTGAGAATAAAGGACCATAAGTGGAGTCTGCACGAGTCTTCTCTCAGGCTGACGGCCCGAGGGGGAGGGGGGATGTGCACATACACACACACACACACACCACCAGGTCCACGCATCTGGCCTGAGCTGGCTCCCATCCTCCCCCATTCAGGTGGGAACTCCAGGAAGACACACTGCAGGAATGGCCACCTGTCGGCCATAAGCACCCCAGGACTGTGGTATGCTTGTCACAGTCTATCCAGCCTCCATTAGGAGGGCTACCCGAGTGAGGCTTGCTGCCCCTCCTGTTCCAGCCAGCTCTCTGCCCCCGACACCCCTTCCCTGGCCGAGCTCTGGCCACCCTGCCTCCCAGCCCAGAGACAGCCTGTGTCCTCCTGCCTCCCTAGTCCCAGTTTCGTCAACTGACCAGCAGCCTCCAGTGGGGGTGCGGGGTGAGGTGATCAGAGTGGCGAGGGCTACCGCAGCCTGGACTGCCCCCGTCACAGCATCTGGGGAGGAGGGAGTCGGGAAGGGCCACTGAGGGGCCTCTCGGCCTCACTGGGCAGGGGGGTGGGGGGGTGGCGCTCAGGGTCGCCGCTGGCTGCCCTCGCCGTCCGCCACGGCTCCCATCCCTATATGAGTGAGCAGCAGGATCACATAGGAATACAAGCCATAGGGAACAGCGAGGCCTGGCCCGCCACCGCCGCGCCCCCTCCCCGACAGGCCCCCACCCCACTCGGCTCTGCGCCATGTCCCTCGCAGGTGGTTTGTGACCTGGGGCTCACAAGGCCGGCTGCAGCTTCAGAGGGAAGGAGGGGGCTGGCGGACTGGTCTCTGGGGACCAGGGACGTGTAGAGGAGGCAGACTCTGCCCCTACTGTGCCTGGCGCACCTCCGGCAGCTTCAGCCATGTCCTGCCCTTCAGGCCTGTCCTGGCCCTGAGCCACAGTCCCAGACAAGAGCCAGGGCCAGCCACCGCGTCCCCAGTGTGGTGTGTGTGCAGCACGGGCATGGGTTCAGTATGCTGAGAGGCCAGACCTGCAGACACCCAGAGACACTGGGTGGACTGACCCTCCCTGCCTGCCCATCTGTGAGGGCCTGAGCTGCTCTGGAGGTTCTGTTCTGGAGGGTGCTGTGGGTTCCTGATGGGGTCATTCCTGCTCCCTGCCCTGTACAGAGATCTGGCCCAACTCCAGTTCTGAGCATGTGAGGTGAGGAAACCCGCCTTGACTGCAGTCTAGGAGCTAGAGTGAGGGTCCCAGCAAGATAAGTGTGCTGCCGCCTGGGTCTCTGCTCGGTGATGGCAGGCACGGTCCTGAGCAGTGTCTGAGTTGATTTACTGCCCAGGGCTCTGCTCTGGCACCTTCTCACCCACTTCCCAGAACTTTCTCTGTGAGAAGGCTGCCCATGCAGGGGGCTGACATCGAGGGAGCTGCCCACCACTGTCTTGGTCCCCACCTGCAGAGTAGAGGTACAGCCTCCCTACTCCCACTGGATGGAGGTGCCTGGGACTCCGGACTCCAAGGCTGGTTGTGGGGTACTGGGAGGACCTCAGCTGGACAGACAGATCTCCAAGGACCTCTCTCCTTGGACATCATCCTGTAGCCACCAACCCCTCCCCACCTTGCCTCAGCTGACCCCAACCTGTCACATGCCACAGTCAGGCCCTGGGGGCCCCCACCTCACACCAGTGGAAACTGGAGGGCCCCAGTGCATGACCGAATGCCCCTACATTCCTGGGAGTCCCCCTGACTGCTGCCCACCCCCTGCCCTCCATTCTCTGCACATGGCCTAGGCTGAGAGTGCTGGGCAGTGTCCCTGCATGGCCCTGGACTGTCTGCTCGTCCAGACCCCATTCATTGAGTGCTCAAGTAACAGAAATGCGAGGTGGTTTGTCTGGGGTTGCCCAGCAAGTCGGTTGTAGGACCAAGAGGAGAACCTGGCTTGGACAGCCTCTGCCCACTTTCAGGCCCAACCAGACCAGGACCCTTCAAGGCTGGCCTTAAAAGTGGGGCTCCTCTGGTCAGTTGGAGAGCAGAGATGAGACCACGTTTTCATGAGGATGCAGTCTTGGAACTGAGGGAAGCCCCACTCTGACCTGTAGGCTCGCCGTGAGTCGGGGAGGGGCCAGGAGCAAAGATGTGTATGTGTGCTGGGAAGACCCTGGCAGGGCAGCAGCTGGACACTTGGTTGCCCATGGAAATGCCCAGAGTCAAAGCCCAGTGGGTCCTCTGTGTGGGGAGATCGGCAGCCTTCTGTAAGGCCTGCAGCCTTGGCAACTCTGGGGGTCTCCGTGAAGTGGGATTGGCTTGGCAACATTAACTCCGGGCCATGGGGGGTGGACTTATGCCTGCATAAAAGAGCCCCTCTGCCCCATGGGGGTGGGCCTGGGGTGGTGTGTAGCCTCACGTGTGTCTGTCTTAGGCCCCCCGCCCCCCAGCCAGTGGTGCGGCCTCTCCTCCGAGTCCCGCCCCACCCTGCTCGGGCAGGGGACACAGGGTCTGGGGTGGTGAGAATATTGGTGAATGAAAACATCATCAAGGCTGGCAGAGGCCACGTGGCACAGGGCCCTGCACACAGACTCAGGGCTTGGATCTCATGATGACCACAGGTATGGGCAGTACCGTGGGCTAGATTATGTCCCCCCCCCCCCCCCAGAGCAGGAGTCGTACTCGGTGATCTTTTGGGAGGGGATTAGGGAGGCAGGAGTAACAGATGCTGCTGCTAGGAATTGATGGCCTTCGAGAGGTGAAAGAGAAGCAGAGAGGAGGGAAGAGAGATGCCCAGACGGAGGAAAAGGTGCCGGAGAAAAGAAGTGTGGGAGGGACAAGTTACAACACACACACACACTGGCACATTGACACATACACCACTGACACACCCAGTGACACACACACACTGACAGTGACACACAGACACACTGACACACTGACACACACTCTGACACAGAAAGGATCCTCCCCAAGCGTCAGCAGCCAGGATCCGCATCTCCAGGCCCCCAAACTGGGAAAAGGAGCCTATTTCTTCAAGCCGCCCCCTTCAGTGGGGTTCCCCCCCCCTCCCCCAGATAACCCAGCCGGAGCAGGGAGAAGAGGACTGCTCCTCCGACACGCCCTGCCGTGGGAAAGGGCTTTCGACACAGGCCTCCCGGCGGAGGCTGGAGGGTCATTGAAGGGGCCTCTGGGTGAACAGCAGGAGCCGGGCACCTCCGTGGGCCATGGGTCGAGCTGCGCCCGCAAGGCCGGCACTTCCAACCCGCCAGCCGCTCCGTGGAAGACAGACGAGACTGTCTTTCCCTACAAAGCTGTAAAGTCTGAGAGACCCAGGGCCTGGTCCCCAGCGGTGGAACCGCCTGCCCAGGCCGGGTGCAGGAGCGAAACCCAGGTCACCTCGCCGCTGGCGCCGCGGCTGTCAATCCAGGGCCGGGTGCAAGCGGGCGGAGTCTCCGGGAAGGTTCCTCGACGGTTGTGCGTCCCAGGTGCGTCCGCGCGGGAGGCTTGGGAAGCGGGTGGCGAGCCCGTGATGGGTCGCGGGCGGAAGCTGCCTCTGCGCGGTGTCCCAGGCAGCCTTCGCAAGGGTCTGAGGCGGGTGGCGGGCGGCTCCCCGCGCCGTGCCAGGGCAGGGCAGCCGCGTACCACAAGCTCCCGGACCCCTGCAGAAACCCAGCTGCGGGGACCGAGGCGGAGCCAAGCAGAGGCGGCTGTCCGCTCCTGGAACTGTCCGCAGAGATCCGCTGGGGGATGTTCCCCCCCCCCCGCCCCCCCCTCATCCATCGACGCCCCTGTGCTCAGGGGCAGAACGGGATCTGGGGCAAGGGCGGGGTGCCCTTGGGAAGGACTAGGGGACAATCCTTGAAGTACAGCCTGAAGCGCTGAGCACACAGGGCCAAATCCTGAAGCCGACCCCGGGAGCTTAGAGAACAGAGGGGGCTTTTCGAGGCGCCGTCTTCACTGATGTAAGCCACCCTGCTGGGCCCTAGACCTGCCCGTCCATGTCCAATCTGGGACTTGAAACCCCGCCTGCCCCGCGCTGTACTAAGTGAGGCCATCCCTGGACTCCAGGACCCCCTGGTTCCCAGCGAACCCGAGTGTGGGCCCAGGGCAGGGTGTGCCCAAGCTTGCTCCAGGAGATGAGGCTTTAGGCTTAGGGCTGATTGAAGATCGTTGGGACGATGTGCCCTGCCTATGGCAAGGGCATAGATGGTTGGGTTTGGGGTTTTTTTTGGGGGGGGAGGTGGCAAAAGGGAAACTGAATTGCATTATGTCCCCTCTTTATGTGTTATAAAACTTAATCCCTGTGTGTGCGGTTGGTTATAGACCATCTTGGGACAAGAGCAAGGGGAGGGGCACTTAGGCACAGATCCCTCCCACTGGCCCTGCCTGACCTTGGAGGGAGGGTGTGGAGTCTTTCAGAGAAGAGTCCACTACCACCAGGTTCCTGGGCTCTCCCTGGGCTGCTGTCACTGCCTGCCCGAAGCCTCAGGTGCCCGCCACCCTCTAGAGGCGCCCCTGGAGCGAAGACCACAGCACCACTCAGATGCCCCCAGGGTAAGGAGCCCTCGTCCCTGGGAGGCTGGCGACACCTGGGTGGCCTGGGGCCCTGTCTTTAAGTGTCAGTGGTAGCTAGCCTCAATGGAGCAGTGCCTGGGGACCCCCATTCCCCAGACCCCAACCTGCCCTTCTTCTGCATGAGTGGCAGTGGACCTTGGCAGGGAGGTGGGGGGGGGGCTCATCCAGGAGGATAGCAGAAGCCCAGGGAGCTTTGGGTAGGCCTGTGGGGACCTTCTGGAGGCAGGGCCAGGGTTAGTGCCAATGGGTGCTTATCTGCAGAGGTGGGGTCACTGTGCTCACTCCACTCCTGGGGGTGGTAGGGGACATGTTTGAGTGCGAGGGACTGCCTGGCAGTGATGCCACATGCTTTGGGATTGGGGTGGGGGTGTCACAAAATGGATAGGGGGCAATGTGAGGCCAGAGAGAGGCCCCTTGTGACTCAGACAAATGGGAGCCCCCTGGGACCCCAGCTGGGGCTGAGAGGGTTTGGAGGGTGCCAGGGAGATCCTGGGCCCAGGGAGCCTAGGGGGTACCAGCCCCACCAGCCTTCCTCTGTGGGGAAGTCAATGACCCTAGTCGGCTGTCCTGGGAGGGCTGTAACAAGCAGGACCAATGGCCACTCTCAGGACAGCAATGTTTGTGGCCACAGCCCTCATCAGAGGACCCCCAGCCCTGGCCAGTGGCATTGCAGGGGCACTTCCTCCAAGGGCCGGTGGTGACTGGGCTGACCTGAGGAAGGGTCACATGGACCCTGGCCCATGGCCAGTCAGCTCCTGCCCCGGACAGCACTGCTCCCACCTGTCTGGGCAGTTTGCTCCATGGGGAGGGCTGGTCTCCCACTCTGAGGGGGCAGGGAAATGTTGCCCCAAGGATAAGCACCCCACCTGCTCAGTTCTGGAGAAGACACTGCCCCTGGCAGCCTCGTCTCACTGGACTTCAGGACCTTCAGAGGGGTGAGGACCTGGCCTTGTCCCCAGAATGAGCCCCCCTGGGAAATGTCCCCCACCTCCAGCAGTCTTACCCCTCCAGCCCTGTCTGAAGGTGGGGGCTGCTGGCCTTTCCAGCCCCAGCTCAACTGATGAGGGGGTGGGGCTGGTGGCGGCAGCGCAGGGCTCTTGTTTCTGCCCCTCCCATCCTCTCACAGCCACCCGCCCAGCTTTGGGGTTTCAGGACCCCGCAGATCTCCTAGTCAGCATTTTGCGGTGGTGCACAAGCACAAGCCAGACTCTGTGTCCACCTGCTGCCCAGCCTCCATCCACCCCCTCCCCCATCGGCCCATCAGCAGACCTGGCTGACAAGACAGAGCGCTCTGCTCTGGGCGGAACCTCTGCTACTTGCAACTCTGAGAGGAGCTGGGCCCTGTGGGGGAGCCGGTCAGAGTCCTCCAGGGGAAAGGGGAGCAACCCCTCTTCCTAGGTGGCTCTGTGGGTCAGAAGCTTGCAGTGAGACCAGCCGCCTTCCCCCTCCCAATGGCGGGAGCAGTCCAGAACGCCCCCCTCCCTGTCCAGCCCACCCCCCCACCAGGAGGGGACTTGTGGGGTCACCGCCCCGTGGACAACATTGCTGCTGTCCCGATGGACCCACACGGCAGGCAGGGGTCAGAACCCTGGACTCGGCCAGGCACCCACCCCACCTCCATAGTATCCAGTCCAGCTGCTGGGGCAGTCTAGCCCCCTCCCACCCTCAGCACAGGGTCACTGGCTGAGCCCGTCCCAGGCACTCTCATCCCTCATGGCCAGCCCACTGTCCTCTGTCTTCAGCTCCCGGAGGCCACTGGGAGGGGCTTTGGAGACTCAAGCTGACCACCGCTGCCCTCTGTCCTGGGCAGAGGGGCACTCCTCCCTTAGTCTGCCATTCTCCCCACCTGCTCACCCCCCCACCCCCCAGAGCTCTACCCCCCAGTCAGGCCTCCCTTTGGTCAGGCTTACCTCTGGGGTGGCTCCTGCCAGAGGCTGTGCCGAGATGGAAGTGTCCCGAGGAGGAGGGAGCCGGCCAGAGGCTCTCCGCTGAAACAAAGAGGTGGGAGAGGGAGAGGGTGAGTGAGTGAGTGAGGAGGCTGCAGGGGGAGGGAAGGAGAGGGGAGGGGGGGGAGAGCCAGGGATCAAGCCTGACACTGGAGGCTGAGAAAACGGGAGAGGGAGGGGAGAAGAAATGGGGAGGGGGCTGGAGGGGGCCCTGGGCAGGACTGCAGAGGCTGGCCACTGGGCTGGGCTAGGGTGGGCAGCGCCCTCCCCGCCCCCCCCCCCCATAGGTTCTGGTTTGGGTACAGCTCCGGCCTTGGGTGGGCAAAAGGCTACAAGGTTGGATGGGAAGGAGTGGCAGCCAGCTAGCAGAGGGGCCAGGGGCTGGGAGGGGGCCAGGGACAAAGGCTGGAGAACAAAGGTGGCCCCTCTGCTCAAGTGTGGAGAGTGGGCCCTGCCGGCTGGCCTGGCCCCTGGCTGTCCCAGGAAATGGCTCGTGAACGGGGGGCAGGGTCCAGTTTGGGGTGATCCAGGCTCAGGGGAAACAGACAGCCTGCAAAGCAAGGCTCCCCCCTCCCCCCTCTGTCCCTGACTGGTCACACATCAGTGTCTCGCTGGCGGAGGGGACAGCTGGTGGAAACTGGGGTCATTCCCTGGACTGGCATCCATAAAAGCCTGGAGGGAGAGTGGGGTGGCATGAACACTCCTTTGGGGAAGAGCAGCGGGGCGGGGAGGGCATGGGAGAAGGGTGGGGGATAGAAAGAGTGGCAGGGGGGTGTGATGGGGAGGATTCTGTAAGCTCCCCCCCCACAGTCCCCCCCCCCCACAGTTCTCTGCCTCCAGTGGACCTAGTGGAGGATGGAATCACAGTCTCTTCCCTGTTGCTGCCCCAGCCAAGAGCAGCTGTGACCTGACCCAGGAGGGCCAGCTTGTCTCCTGGGGCAGGAGCTGCTGCTGGGCTCCTGGCTGTGGCTGGGCGACCTTGGCCGGGGCCATCCCAGGGCACCAGCCACCTCCCCAAGACAAGGCATGTTCCCAGCCTTGGGGAGACCTCTTCAAGAAGGTTTCCGAGCACCTGTGTTCCCTGGCGAGCAGGCGGGGGCAGAGGGGCAGGGGTGCTAGGCTTGCCTAAAACTAGACGGGACCACTGCCAGCTCTCCCGCCCTCCCCTCATCAAGGCAACACCCAGCCCCAGACAGACCTCACGGAGTCTGCACCCCCATTCCCACCCCGCCAGCAGCCTGGGAGCCTCCGTCTCTTCGATGTGTCTTCTAAGAATGACGTCAAACTTCAGGAAAAGTTGCCAGGGTAAGGAGGGCATGAACCTGCCCAGGTGCCTGTTAGACACCATCTACTGTGCAGTGGGCCCTGTCTACACTCTCCCTCGCTCCGAGTGTGCTAGCTGTGTCTGTGAGTGTGCCTGTGTGTGTGTGCATGTGCAGTTGTGTGTATGTGTATATGTGCATTGTGTACATGTGTACGTGTATATGTATGCATGTGTGTATGTGCACGTGTATGTGTGTACGTGTGTATGTGTATGCATGTGTGGATGAGTGCATGTACACTTGTGTGTATGTGTGTACGTGTATGTGTGTGCGTATCTGTGTATGCATGCATGCTTGCGCGAGCGTGCGCATGTGTGTGTAAATATGCACAGCTATCCATTTTTCCTTTTCGTTTCCAGGAGCTATTTGAGAGCAAGCTGCAAATGACACTGCTGACAGGCCAGCCTGCGGCTGGCCCCCGTGCCCTGGTGCCAGCCTGGGTGTGCAATGAAGGCTGCCCTGGGAGAGCAACAGAGGAGTAGACGTTGCCTGCTGGGAGCCGGAGCCCTGGGCCTGCCTGGCAGGGGCTCAACCCTCTGCCCTTTGCTCTCCTCCAGGCAGGTGGCTTGGTGCAGGACGGGGCTCTGAAGCCCACTGGAAGGGAGCTGTCTGCTGCCAGTGGTGTTTGCTGAATGTGGGTCTGCAGAGTGTGTCTGTGGAGAGAGGGTGGAGGTGGGGGTGGAGCTTCCAGAGCAGGCCCCGCCCCCTGCTGTTCAGCACCCTGGGAGCCAGCCCAGGTGTTGGCTGGACAGGATGGGTGGGAGGAGGGGGCATTAGAAGCCCTGCCTTGAACACCCTGCCCAACGCTCCATGAGAACAGGGCAGGCATGGAGGTCTCTGCCCCCCAGCACCCCGAAGAGGGCTGGGGTCTCTTCTTAGGTCGTTTCTTCTCTAGCCCCCACCCCACTCCTCGACTCACAGGTCAGGACCTAGAAAGATGAGCTGAGTTCTGAAGCCCCTCCTCCAGGAGACCTCCCCGACTTCCCCACGGCGTCCTGTCCCACGAGCCTGCCGGGACTGTGAACCTTGTGAGGACCTTTGCTGGGTCAGGCTGGGACTGTAGCTGGTGGCCAGTGGCTGAGCTGGTCCTGCCTGGACAGCAGGCCCCACCACCACCCCTGTGCCCAGTGTGTCTGCAAACCCCACAGCCCCGGGCCGCCAGAGGAGAAAGGCAGGTGCAGTGAGGAGAGGGCTTGTTCGAGACCACCAGCCGTCAGTGAGGCCAGCCCCCACTGTTCAGCACCTCTGCTTCCTTCCCCGTGGGTGGCCGAGGGTCCTCCCAGGGCCCCCTGGGTGCCCACAGGCCCCACGGAGCAGAGGGAGGGATGTCCCCACTTGCCTCAATCGCCCATGAGAAAAACCCAGGGGACACTGGCCTCCTCTCCCTCTGCCCACCCCCAAGAGATTTCAGCCAATTAGCACAGACGGTGTTTACTTAATTAGGGTAATGGCATAATTAGTGTGACTTGGGCTCCAGCATGCAATTAGGAGCTGTCAGCGGGAGGGACACAATGACATGGTGGCGAACTAGCTCATTCGCTGCCTCGATTCTGATTCCAGCAGCCTTCATATCACATACAGGGTGTGGCTCCACAGGGGTGGGGTGGGGGGTGGAGGGTGGGGATGGGGAAGAGGGGCAGGGGGAGGGGTGTCAAGATGGCTGAGTCCTGCTGGCCACCCTCAGACACACTGATGGAAGCAGCCATTCTCACCTCATTGAACTCCTGGGGAGACGGAGGCTCAGGCCCAGGGAGACAGTGGAGCCCCTCACAGCAGGGCCGGCCTGGAGGGGCAGCTGGACATGGCTGAAGACTGCCCCGGTCCCAGCAGACCACCCAGCACCCCGGCCTCTGGAGACCTCCCCCAGGGCAGGGGCGGAGTTGTGAGAACCCTCTGGTGCCTGCGCTCAGCTTTCCTTCTGGGACTCCCCATCCTGTCCCCTCAATCCCTGAGACTCCTCCTCTTGGGGATCTCACTGCCTGGGGGGGAGGGAGGGGCGGGAGGGCAAATGTGGGCATGAGGCCCTGGGGCTTCCTTCAACAGAGGTGCCCTAAGTGCTGGGATAGGCCAAGTTCCCAGGTCTCCAGGAAGACACATGTGTGCTCTCAAGTCATGGGCATCTGGGGTCTGCCCTGTGTCAAGAATGGGAACCCCCCCCCAAGAACTAGATATCTACATTTCCTCCTCAAGCGATGCTTCCAGAGTACCCCTCCCCCACTTGTGCTCCCCCCCCTTGGGGGTGACCCTCCTGAGGTCCTCCAGCTGCAAGAGGGCTCCCCCCCAGCTCTGAGCTTCCCCGCCTCCCAACTGCTCCGTGATCCTGGGTCAGGCCGGGAGAAGGGGACTGCCCACGGCCTCCCCAAAGCCCTTCCACCCCTGAGCTCCCTGCACCCCACAGAGGCACATCCGCCACAAACAGCTCCTGAACCCTGGACATCCCCGTGGGTCTGGGCTCACCATACAGACAGCTGGGCAGCCCGGGTCCAGCTTGCTGTGCACCCTAACGTTGACACTAACGTTCTTCATCTCTCAGCACTCTGCTGAGCAGCTCTGGGGTTCAGCCCGCCTCTGTGGTCCTTAGCACCCCGCTTGTCCAGCACAGTGGATCTCGAGAACCCCAGAAGCTACCCCCCAAAAGAGCGAGGGCCTCAGAAGGGTGAGAATTTAAATGCTTAGTGTTACCCTAGGGCCTCTGGCACCCCGAAACAGGACTCCTGGCACCCCTGTGTCCCCGGGGGCCTCCTCCTGGGCCAGACTGTGGCAGTGACCTTGGAGAGCTAATGATCGGCTTGACTCACAGACTAAGGCGCGAGGTGGAGAGGTCTCGAGGCCAGGTGGGTTGCACACAGCACAGTGTCTTTCTCACCTGGGTGCTGACGGGCTGGGGCCGAACAGGGCATCGGCCGGAGCTCAGGGCCTGGTGTCCTTAAACACCGGATAGAAATGGGGCCCCTCTGGGGTGGAAACTGCAGGCTGGGGTCTTCATTGATCAGTCTTGATTAATCAGGGTCTTCCTTGTTCGGGGTCACGGGAGCTCCAGGTAGTTAGTCCGTTTCGGTCGTCATGATTCGGGATTCGCCAGTTCCTTTGCGGTCCTCACTGTCCTTGGTTCGATGGTTTCTGACAAAAGCACATTCTTTCCTGTTGGTTTGGAGAGCTTTTACAGGATCAGCCTCGGGGCGGGACTTTAAAGGGTGGGTTGCAGGGAAGGGAGGCAACCATGGGGCATCTTTGGTCCTCAGCAGACTCCACTAAGCCTTACATAATGGACGGCGACGTTGCAAATTGCTCGAACGCACCATTGCTGAGATTGGATGAAGGCTACCGTGAAAATGTTTTGCAGGATCTTTCTACGTTGAATGACGATGCTAACACCACATGTGCTGAAGCTTAATATTTTCCCCCCTCCTTTTCCTTTACTTCATCCTCAAAAAGAGTCACTGGCACAGGTGCGCAGATCCTGCCTCCACAGTCGGCCGGGGCAGCGCCCACGGGGAACCAGCAGCGGTGTGGGCTGGGCGTGTGGCGGGCACAGATGAAACCATGGATTCAAGGCGTCCCTCTCGAGGGATGAGGTGACAGCTCAGAAGGGGGTTGATCAGCGCCCAGTCTAAGTCTCAGCACACGGGAATCGCGAGACATGCCACGTGGACTCATGGAAAAATGATTTTGCTGTTGTATAACGAACTTCTGGGATATTTTTATTTAAATAAAAAGATCTCCAGGGCTGAGCCGCAGTGGTGTAGTGGTTGTGCGCGGGACTGTGGCCCACTGGGATGGAGGTTCAATTCCAGCAGTGGGGCTGGGCCTCCTCCTCCCACCACCGGAGAGCAGTGATGCCCCCCAAATAAAAAAATAAATAAAAAGATCTCCATGCCAGAGGCTGCAATCCTCGATCGTCACCTGCAAGTGCCTCCAGTGCCCTCACTGTCATCCAGCAAGGCTGTGTCCTCTGCACATTGAAGGTTGTTGATGAGCTTCCTCCCCTCCTGACGCCACCGCCTTCTTCACGTCCTCCGGCTTCTCGGATGATGTTTGTCCGGCCGACAGATGGGATAACCATGGCGAGGGCACCCAACCCTGACGCGGGCCCGTCCTGATTTCGGGCCCTGCAGCCTCCCCTGGTCTTCTCCCCACACACGCCGCTCGATCCCTGTGCAGGTCCCCCCTGAGCACAAGGAGATGTTCTGGAATCCCCGCCCTGCTCATGGCCGCCCATCGTCGATTACGCTCCACACAGTCAGATGACTTTGCACAATCAGCAGAACCCACGTGAACGCCTTCCCGTACTCTCTGCCGGGAGCTAGAGTCTATCTGATGTCAGCAAAGAGAGAACCATTCCTACCTGAAAGTCAAGCCTGGGCCATTGAGTGGATTCTGGCACATGGCAGGCCGGTCACTGTGGACAGCGGTAGAAACCCCAGTCGTTCTCCCTCAGGGCTGCAGCTGGTCTCAAACTGCCGACCACACAGACCGCACTTTAAGCGTACCCTCTGTGCCACCAGGTCTCTTAGCTAGGCTGGAAGCACCTGTTGTTGTTGAGGTGAGACCCGGTTTCTCGGGGCGCGATTCCCCGACCCGGAGTATGGCCTAAGTTACATGGCAGCCGCCTTTCCCGCCCGGGTGTGGAGGTCGGATACGGTCAGGAACCCGTTTGCAGAAGGAAGTTATCCACACGGCATGGGGTGGGGCTGGGGGGCTACCGACCAAGACGCTCCCACAGACTGGGACGACGCAGCGCTGGGAGCACTCGCTTGTCTGGGCTGGGACCTTCGGAAGACGGCTGTCGCCAGCTGACCGGAGAGACCCACAGCTGTGCCCGTGCCTGTCCCCCAGGATGCAGAAGTGCTCGCTATCCGCCGCAAGAAACGTTTTGCTGAATGTAATCCAGCCACGACTCCAGCGGGACCTCGGCAGAAGACCTGACTCTTGGGACGGTGTCCAGGGCATGGTGCCTGAAGACAGCGCAGGGTCACTACGAAGACAAGGTTAACCTGGACTGAGCTGGAATGCTGTCTTAGTGTACGATGTGCTCTTGGTTATAAAGTTCCCTCTTGCACATCAATGAGTCTCTCTGGATTTGTTTCTCTCGTCCACCTGGACTCACGCAGCGACTCTGTGAGCAGTGCCATGGTCTGAATTTTTCATGCGATGGGAGGTCCCTGGGGACTTGAACTAGGGCGTGTTTGCTCCCAGTTCACGTGGATTGGACTGTGGCGGTGGAGAGACCGGAGGGTGTGTGGAGGGAATCCCAGTGCGACATGGTGGCCGGGACTTGGGTTCTTGCTGTGAGCTGGTGAGAAGGAGACCTTTGAGGAGGTTTCTGAGGCAGGACCAACAGGACTCGGTGACAGACCGGCTGTGCGGTGTGAGGACTGGGAATCACCAAGTGTGGGAGGAATGGGATTGCCAAGTGTGGCTTTCCAGTTCCTGGCTTGAGCATGTCACCAATGCCATTTCCAGAAGAGCAGGCTGGTGAGTGCGAAATGAAGGGCCCTGGTTGTCCATTTCAAGCTTGGAATGCCCGGGGCAGGACAGGGCTGGAAGTGCCAAGAAAATGGCTGGCAGGATTAGGATTAGAGGTTCCAGCAAGAGGGCTGCTCCAAAGTAAAAATGTGTGTGTGTGTGTGTGTGTGTGTGTCAGTCACTGATCTGTGTCGATTCAGCACTAAGCATGTAGAGATAGAGTCTAGCCTGTCAATCTGGAGATAGTCAATGAGACCTCTATGTGGGCATGGCTTTCTCTGAGAACTCTGGGAAATCTCGTGATATCTCCCCCGTGGAGGTGACAGACTATCGACTCAGTCCCTGGGAGATGGTCTACTGACAAGACAAGATGGCAGCATAGACCCTGAGACCTAGAACCTGGAGGAGCCGGAGGAGAAGCCACATGGGTTTGCCTTGATGGAACCAGACCTCTGGGGCTGGAGAAGCCACAGAGAGGCCCCTGCCAGCGCTGAGATGCTTCTACCACCAATGGATACTGCTGATGGACTCTGAGCCTTGGAAATGAGGAGCCATGGGGAGACCCCTGCCAGCACCAGGATGCTTCTACTGCACATGCTTTGTGAGTCAAAAGAGACTTTATAGACTGGTATTGGACATATGGGCTAATATCGGACTTATGACCTTGGACTGAACTGGGTTGGGATGCTTTCTCGGTGTTCCATTCCTCTTGCATATAAATCTTTCTCTTATATCCATATGCATGTTTATGAATTTGTTTCTCTAGTCTACCCGGACTAGCACAGTGTGTGTTTGAGCAAGACAGACAAAGAGAGATCATAGCCATCTCAGCATAACAATGTGCTGTCCTGAACAAGCTGCAAGGATCTTTCTGCTCCCAGAATCCAGGAATGAGTCAGTGCCCAGGAGGCTCCCAGCAGGAGCACCAACTGGGAAAGACTCTGCTTTTTCTTTTAATCATTTAATTGGGCGCTTGTACAACTCTTATCACAACCTATCCATCCACCCATCGTGTCAAGCATACTTGAACATTTGTTGCCATCATCATTCTCGAAATATTTGCTTCCTACTTGAGCCCTTGATATCAGCTCCTCATTTTTCCCTCCCTTCCCAGCCCCCCCTCCATCATGAACTCTAGATAATTGATAAATTATTATTTGTCGGGCTGAGCCCCGGTGGCATAGTGGTTGTGCGTGGGACTGTGGCCCACTGGGATGGAGGTTCGATTCCAGCTCCACCGAGCAAAGGCTGGGCCTCCTACTCCCACCACCTGAGGGCAGTGATGCCCCCCCCCCAAAAAAAAAACCAAGAAATTATTATTTGTCATCTCTTACACTATCTGATATCTCCCTTCACCCACTTTTCTGTTGTCCATCCCCAGCCCAGAGAGGGAGTTATAAATAGATGGTTGCCATCAGGTCCCCCTTTCTACCCCACCTTCTCTGCACGCTCCCAGTATCACCACTGGTCCTGTTCTGGATTGCCTGTGCTCCCAGTTCCTCTCTGTACCAGTGTACATGCTCTGGTTTAGCCAAATTTGTAAGGTAGAATTGGGATCATGATAGTGGGGGTGGTGGAAGCATTGGAGAACTAGAGGAAAGTTGAATATTTCCTCATTTCTTGACTGCACTCTGACTGGCTCATCTCCTCCCATAACCCTTCTGTAAGGCGATGTCCTGTTGCCTATAGATGAGCTATGGGTCCCCAATCTGTACTCCCCCTCATTCACAATGATATGATTTTTTTGTTCCTTGATGCCTGATACCTGATTCCTTCGACACCTCATGATCACACAGGCTGTGTGCTTCTTCCTTGTGGGCTTTGTTGCTTCTCAGCTAGATGGTTGCTTGTTTATCTTCGAATCTTTAAGACCCCAGATGAAGTATCTTTTGATAGCCGGGCACCATCAGCTTTCTTCACCACATTTACTTAAGCACCCATTTGAGACCCTGCTCTAGTGAGTCAAGACCACCCTGCCCCACCCCAATGATACAGAAGCCTGTGATAAAAACTTGGCTTCTGAAAGTCATGATCCCACCAGAGGTGGAAGACATAGCTAGTGGTCTTCTTCCCACCTCGGCTGTCTGCTATCACCTGTCTAGCTCCAAGTGCCTCTTCTGAGTGCCGCCAGTCACCGCCCTCCACCCTTCCCTATCTGGGCCTGGGCCTCCCTAATGGAGAGAGTGGGAGCTGTGACTCTCTGAGCTCCTGTCTTTCCCTGGTCAGGGGTCAACCAGGCCACTCATGTCTGTTGTGCTCGCAACACTGCCCGGTGTCGGTCAGGGACCGTCCACTCTGTTTCCCTTCTCTAGACCTCCCACCCCTCCCAGAGAGGAGGTGGCTGCCATAGCCACAGCCACCATCAGAGCTGGCTCCCAGACCCTTCCTTCCTTGCTCCTCAATGCCAAGCACATTAGAGGATAATTAAGTAAAAATAGGCCTTCCGACCAGTGTGGCTCATTAAGGCCTAATTAACTTAATTAGTTCCAGGTGTGGATGCTGCAGCTCCCTACGATGACTGCAGTTTGCAGTAATTGTATCTTCTCGGCAGCAGAAGTGGTGGGGAAATGGTGGTGGCCAGGCACGGGCTGCCTCTGAGGCCTGGAGGCCTGCCAAGAAGTCCAGGGGGGAGTGGCTGAGTTAGGGGAAGGGCTGGGGGAGAGAAGCAGCCATGCAGACCAGGAACCACCCACCCACAGAGAGCCCTTGGATGAAGGGCACAGCCCCCCAGACTCGGAGGTCTTCCGCATACCCAGACCTGTTCGTTGTGAGTGTGTGTGCACGTGCTGTGTGCAAACAGGCTTTGTGTGTGCATGCTGTGTGTGTGTGTGCATGTAGGCAGTGAACAGAATCCCAGCAGGCACCCTCTCCTGGGCCCAGGTAGGGTGGGTGCACTGTGGCTAGCCCTCTGGAGTCCATTGTCTGCCAGCCCGTCCTGGAGAAACAGCTTTCCTGCTGAGAGGGGTGTGGACCCTGGGGTAGAAGGCAGTCTCTAGGGATGGCCTGCAGTCAGTTCCTGTCTGGTTGGACTCACCTGCTCCTGCCCTCTTGATGGGCACGTGGCTCTTGAAGACGCCGTTCAGATGGAAATGTGGCCTCTTCCTGGGCAACTGGCTTCTAGACCCAGCTGTCCCCGAGGCCCTGTGTGCAGAGGACACACTCCGGCCCCTGGTTCACTCATTCACTAACCTGCTCTCCCTCACTGAGCTTTGACTCAGTGCCAGGCCACAGGGCCCGGGCTGGGGACACAGGCTGGGCAGGAGAAGGCTCACGCACTTTCCTAGGTGAGCCGCTTTCTTGCCACAGTGAAAGGAGTCTGTCACCGCCCCCTCTGCCCCGTGGCTGCGACATGAGCCACTCCTGTCTCCGTCCTGGCAGGGCCCCTTAAGGGGCAGGCTGCCAAGGGGGTGACCTAGGGTGACACTCGGGCTCCAGAGCTTGGGGTGTCGGCAAAACGTGGCCCTGCTCTTGCTCCGCACACGTCAGCAGGAGGGCCGGCACATGTGGTGGAGCAGAGGCCTCTCACGAGGGGCCAGCAAGGCCCTGGGCACATGGACCAGTTCCAGGACGCACGCAGGGCGGTGGGTCACTGTCTGCTGGAGCATGCACGCTCTCCCTCCCTGTCTGCCCCTTTCTCTCTGTCTCTGTCTCTCTCTGTCTCTGCTTCTGTCTCTGTGTGAGTCTGTGTTTCTGTTTCTGTCTCTCCCTATGGGAACACAGGTGCTCAGCCCAGGCCTTGAGAGAGCAGCGTGCTCTGGGCGGGCAGGCAGGGGTGGGCGGGGGCGCCCTGGGGAGGCTGTGAGGGCAGCAGCATACCAGGCCATCTGCCAGGAACCCCTGCGCTTCCTTGGGCTGAGGGCAGCGTGTGCGAGCGTGTTGCAGGGGAGACGAGAGGTCAGGCTTGGGAGGCTCGGGGTCTGTGCGGTGTCTGCAGTGCTGGACCAGCAGCTGGGGGCTGGACGGCCAGGGTCCGTGGTGGGATCTGGTGGGTGTGGACAGACTGGAGGGCAGATGGGGCCCAGGTCACTGGCTGGGTGTCAGGGGGTGCAAGGCTCCCCGGGAGGCTGTGTGGGTGGGGTGGGCTCTGGACGTGGCTGGGAGGAGCCAGGGGTGCAGGGCGTGCATGGAGCAGAGGCCATGTGGGAGGGACTCACGTCCAGCCCTGTATCTGTCCGCAGGTGTCTGCTCCCAGGCTTCCTCACAGACACCTCGCAGAGGGTGGGCGCCCGCTCTGGGAGCTGTGCGGTGGGAGGATCGGGCTGGGTGTGGAGTGACCCCCCTGCACTCACCCACACACCCTGTTACCCCGACTCCTCCCCAGAAGATGGGGCTCCTCTGTCTCCCGGCCTGGGACAGGTGCAGCGGAGTCTCTCCCAGTTCCGTCCTGATGCCCACGTGCCAG
>PVJH01016852.1:0-49417 GCA_004026705.1 Nesogale talazaci | reverse complement strand
ACAGTGACTAACTCGATTAGCATTGAGCTGCCAATCATGCATGAGGACAGTGGTTTGAATACTTCAGTCTTATTGCAGCTTTTAACATGATATTCTTCTCTGTCCTATAGAGTCAGTATGAGTGAGAATCAATGGGATGGCAGTGGGTTTTTCTTTTTGGTCTGGGAAACTGTACAATTACACACACACACACACACACACACACACTGCACATTGCAGACTACAAAGCCAGCACACAGCTCAGCTTGAGAAGATTGAAGAATAGAGAACACACATAGATGTAAGACACATAGATGGAAGGTGTGAGGGCAATTTAGTGTCGCAACTGTAAGCATTCATGGCAATTTTAATAAATATTTTGACAGATCAAAATGTTTCTTCTTCCAATGATGCAGAACACATTTTAATATATAGAATAAATAACCCATGTGAAATGCTTCTGAGATGAGGTTTAGTCCACTTTCTTTATAAGAAAAATGATAACTTTTTTCAAGAGTTTCTATGCACAGATGGAGGACCTGTGACATCATAAAACAAGACTGCAACAGTTTAATTCTAATAAAGAAATTTGAACTCTGACAGACCTAGTTTGGGCTTCAGAATATTTGGATGTCTAGCTATTGTATCAAACACACTACCTCTCAGTCAGTTATAACTCATGGTTACCCTGTAGGACAGACATGAACTTCTATGGGTTTCTGAGGCTACATATGGATGGGAAGGGAAAATTTCATCTTTTTCTTACAGAGTGGCTCTGGGGCTAGAATAACTGACTGCAAGGTTTGCAGTCAAAAACATGATTCACCCATCAAGGCTCCTTGTTTACTGTACAGTAACTCTTATTTCTGGTTCCCTTGTAAGATAACAAATTGGAACTTCCTGCTATTCACTTCCTAAGAAAAGTGAAGTGATACTTGGGGAAAATTCTAAAAAGTTCATGTAATTGGCACTGTTCAAATATACTTTTGGATCAAAGGACACCTTGGAAAGTACAACTTACCTAAATATTTAGTATAGCACTACTTTAAATAAGGCCAGTGTGCCTTTCCTCTATCTCAGCCTAGCTAACTCTACATTAAAATATCCTGATTTTTTAAATGGGTGAACAGAGCGAAAAGTAATATACAACTTAAGCTCTGCCTGTATCTCAGAAACTAGAGCTGATAGGGTAAAACTGGTGTCAATTTTTGAATCAGCAGGTTAGATATACCCAGAAACAAGTCTCATATTTGAGGCACCAAAATGTGTGTTGACCACTGTAAATACAACTTTTCAGATAGATTAGCTGATATTTCCAGTAGCACATGTAAAGTTGTGCAGCAGGAATTAATGACTTTGACTCATGGTCTTGTTCAGAAGGATGCTATAAACACTTCTAAGATATATTCTAACAATATACCAGAAATAGATTCTACTTTAAGAGGATTCAATACTCTTTTGGTTATTTTTAGAAAAAATGGTTGAAAAAATGGTTTTATCAAATGCCACAGGGAAAATATTTTGAGTGTTGAAGCTCAGAATTTGGCAATTAAAGGAATTTAGAAGGCGGGAATTGAGGGAAAATTTTGAAAACAAAACTAGTTTGGTTTGAATACTATAAAGAGTATCTGCATCTGAGGTAGAGTAAGGATTATTACATGTAAGATGTAATAATAAAATACATTATGATAATGTCTTTAAATTTATTTAGAGGATAGCTTTCGAGAAGATGAATACTTTTTTTTCAGATCATAACAACAAAATGCTCTTTTTGTTTTTAAGGTAGTGATTACCTTGGTTTTCTGCCCACATTTTGATATGACATATCATAAAAAAAGAAGTAGGAGGCTGCTTGGAAATGTCTGAACTTCATTTTGTTTTCCATTGATAATTCTGCTAAGGACATGCATCAGGCATTGTTTTGCTATTTTTCCTTCTTTTAAAAATACTTTTGGAAAACTAAATCAAAAGGAAATATGGCCCCAAGTGTTTTTACTATTCAAAAAAAAAATACAAGAACTGGAGCACAAGTATAATTTTCTAAATCTAGAATGCGCTGCTTCAGGCTTCAAGTGTTCATAAAAGGGTGACCACATCTAGCCTGTGTTTTCGGCGTTCTGACCTGTTTAGGGAGCATGGTCAGAACCCTGCCCTCTGTCTGATCTCATAAAAGCTTCCCGTGGGGAGTAACTCACCACTGGTGATGGCGAGAGTGCAATGTTGCCGATCGAGGCCTTCAGCTCATCTACAGTTGCAGCATTCTTGAGAATGTCTTTCGATTGCAATGGTTTGATCTTGATATTAAATTTCTTGTGGGACTCTTCTTCCTCTTCTGATTCGCTTGAAGAATAAAAGTGCTTTCCTTTGGTAGGTAGAACACAGTTAAGGATACCGGACTTTTTAAGATCAGAAATGACTACACACAGAGGCAGAAAAAGGTTCCTTAGAGGGCAGAATACCAAGGCTAACCAAAATAAAAATGCGACGGAGGAAAGCTTCAATATTTCTCCGGTCTTCCTCAGCCCATGATTGATGTAAGGATTGCGAAATTCAAGGTGTAATGGTTATAATGTCCTATATTCTTGTTGCAGTTGACCATTTGTTTGGTCTTAGCATCTGGGCCAAGGAGTTAAGCACTGCATTTCCAGAAACTCTAAAGAGCAGTTTTACTCTGCCCTCTCAGGCTGTTGTGAGTTGGAACTCCTTGGTAGTGGGTATTTTTCAGTGTGATTAGTACTCCCAGGCAAAGCCTCCTGTGGGCTTACTTATCTAGTAAGAGAGGAGGGTGATTTATGGGATGATATGTGATATATTTTCAATGTTTTAGAGTAGTGACATGCTCTTCCCAGAGATGCATTGTGGGGACAGGACTCGTGAGCGCTAATACCCATTTGTGAGAGAGTCATGTAAACTCTTAGCAGACAACCCATTCCCCACAATTGACACAGTTGTTTCTCAGCACACATTTCTTCTTTGCTTCTCCCTGGTTTCTATGAATAGACCAAGGCAAAATGCCTGCTTGTTAATGATCAGGCTGTTCTCATGCTGTTTATTCTTCTCTGATATTAGGAAGAGCAGAGTTTGGGAGCCGTGGGTTATTCCCATAATTTTGCAAAACCTGAATTGGTCTTACTGTTTGTTTCGCAAGATTACAAATTAAAGATTAAAGAATAAAGAAAGGAAGGATATAGCCAGGCTCCTCTGGTCTGATGCTGTAGCCTTCTTCATCCAGCTCAGGTGAATTCTATAAAATACAAATGCACATTATCATCCTGACAATGATCAAGAGGCTATTCACTCTGCTTCTAGAGATTTCTGTTTGAAGACAGAGGCATCTTTCTTATTAGTGAAGACTGGGATGGCAGCTTTTCAAAATAAGCACTACATGTGTAGGTATTTACTCAAGGAGGTTTGGAGAGTCTTTGTGTTGGGAAAATTAGCTTTGAATCAACTTCTCATGAGACGAAATACTCTAAGAGAATTTATCATGGATTGTCTCGAAGCCAAGTATTGTACTAAGAAACACGAGGGAGACAAACTGCAAATATCTGTCCTTAGAGTAACTGAAATAAATTAGGGCATATAAAAAAACCATATTATAAAATCAGAGAAAGTTTTATTAAACAAAAGTATCAAAATGATGCTACTGTTCTCAACATAGCCTATCTTTAAATACTTCTGAAGGTACTATTTACATTTCTCTAACCAGGAGTCCTCAAACTAAGGCCCATGGGCCACATGTGGCCCACTGAGGACATTTATCTGGCCCACGGTGTGTTTTTGCTGATGCTCCCTTCCTGCTCAGCAGCAGCCGACTCATCCTGGGCCTGCAGTGAATTTGTTCATAGCTTTTTTTTTTTAAACTATAGTCCGGCCCTCCAAAGTTCTGAGGGACAGTGAACTGGCCCCCAGTTTAAAAAATTTGAGGACCCCTGTGAGTGTCACCTGACTTCCAGAGAGGGCTGGGCTCTCCAGTTTTTACCAAATCAAAATGACAGTGTTAGCATGCTGGAGGACCTCAGATCATGTTCTTTTATAATCCTCTTTGAGTCTGGGAAACAAAAAGAAGACCTAAGGAGCAATCTTGTAGGGTAGATTGAGTAAAGTTTTCCAACAAAAAATTAATTGGATAGCCATTGCTACTCATGAAGGATGAACAGGTACATTACTATGATGGAAAAGAATTCCTTACTGCAAATTTCCTGACCTTTTTCTTGTGAATGCAACTTTCGATTTCCCTAACATCTCTTCTTAACAAGCCCCCATAATAACCCTGTCTTTCTGAAGGAATGATATCAATATTAACTCTCGGGTGGAGGTGAAGATTCCCCCAATCAATTGCCAGAGCCTGCTGAGCTGACCAATCACCCTTGAGTTTAACTGACCCAGTAGATGCTCAAAGAAGTCATGGTTTTAGTTGACCCTGTGTTTTGAAGGTGCTCTACTGAAACTAAAGCAAATGTATTACTGTGAGGACATCTCTGTAGCCATCACTGATCCTGGAGGCACATTTAAATATATCTTGCTTGGAATAAACCTGTACATGCATGAACTTGAACCCTAGAAGAAATACTTTTTGAATTACCCTAACATTCTGCAAAAATGCAATGTAAAACACTAAATATATTTAAAGGAAGACAAAATTAATTAGGTTTGGAAGATGCAGGGTAGTCTGCCTGAACATTTCAGAACAGATAGCACAGGGTAAGGTGGAGACTCTTCTACATCGTCAGGAGGAGCCTGGCTGAGACTTCCCAAGCCTGGTATTGAGAGAGAGAGAGAGAGAGAGAGAGAGAGAGAGAGAGAGAGAGAGAGAGAGAGAACATGAGTGGGAAAGAAGCTGTATTTAGGGTGATGTGGAAATAATACTAGAAAGACCTGGGGCAGGGTATAAAATCCTTATATGACGAAAAATTTTGGATTGGATATAGCTATTGCAACTTCTCAGTTAGGATATGAGCTTCTGAAAGCAGAGGTTGATGGTGCTCTGTAAGTATGCTTCTAAATAGATTGTAGGTAGAAGAAACCAGAGACAGGAAACTTCATTCAAAATTCTTGCATCACTTCAGGTTAAGATATACTAAGGCTGTAGATGAAATTATTTAAGGGATTATGGAAAGAATCCAGGACAATTGGTAGGATGGATAGTTCTCAGTAGCAGATCAGTTATAAGAGGGTGTTACAAAGATGGAAGGTTCCGTAAGATGGGATGGTTCCCACCCTTAAATCCTTGGAAAGGACTGGAACTCCTGGGTAAGTTAAGTTTAACAATAGACAACTAACTTTTTTTTTGGTGGTGGGGGGGAATTGGAATGATAGAAGGCAGTTTGCAGTATTAAGATGAAACTCAAAACTCACTGTCGATGAGTCGATTCTGACACACAGCAACCCTTTTGGAGGGAGTCGAACTTCCCTTGTGTGTAACTCTTTATGGGTTTAGAAAGCTTCATCTTCCTAGAGCGGCTGGTGATTTCCCACTGCAGACCTTGGGGTTAGCGGCCCACCATGTAACGCAGGAGAGCCACCAAAGTGCTTGCATGCTAGAATTAGCACTACCATATTTTAGTTGCTATTGGGTGTTAAGTACTATGATTTACACGTCATCTCATTGAACTCTGGTGGGAATCTTGTCAGAAAAAGCCACCCCCTGTTGTCAGCTTTATTCAGACTCATAGTGACCGTATCGTGTAGAAAGATTGCCCTACAGAGTTTCTGAGATTGTAAACCTTGACAGAAGCAGAAGCTTCATCCTTGTTTTTCCCTTCCTTTTGGAGTGGCTGGTGAGATGGAGGTTAACAGCCCGACACGTGCCACCAGGGATCATTCAGAACTATGCTGGGTGTTGAGGATGATCTCCTTTACCAAGGAGTAAATAAACAAAGAGCAACCAGACAGCCATTTTCATAAGGAAAATCCATCTACCAACTGACCGCTCTGGGCCTTAACCCAAGGCGCTGTGAGATTAGACGCCATGCCTGAAACGCCTGTTAAACCAGGGTTACAGGTCAGGAAGAGAAAGGGCAGACCTGGAGATATAGATTTGGTAGTCATTTGAATAGCAAAAATGTCATGGTTGTGGAGAGAAAGCAGGGTCGGAAGGGGGAGGGGGACTCTGCCATTTCTGAGTTCCGCACACACGGGGCTCAGTTACTAACATAAAGGCAGGCCGTTCAAGCCCCCGGAGCAAGTCTTGAGGACCTGCTTCCATAGGGATTTCAGCCAATAGTATCCTCTGGAGCAGTTCAACTCTCCAAAGCATGAGGTCCGTTCCAATGAATGAGACTGGGCTCCATGGCAATGGACTGCATACTTTAGGCAAGTGCCCATACTTGGCTCAGGGCAGCCCAAGAACTTAAAAGTTTGTCTGGTAGATTGACGTTAGTAAGAAGTACTTATTTGGTGAATAATTTCCAATTTCCTATTTGCTTGGAGTATTTGATTTCTGTTTTATACTTATCATACACTTTATATTTCTCCTACATTTTATAAGAGGCCACATAACTTAAGAAAAATCTTTCTAGTTCAAAAAGAAAACATTTGGGGCCAAGAAATCACCATTTCTTAATATTAAGTAGCGTGGCTATAACAAAGAGCTCTGACGATGCTTTGGCTGCCCTCTGGGCTACTAACCACAAGGGCGGCCGTCTAAAACCACCAGCCACCCCACTCCTTGGGAGAAAGAAAAGGCTTTCCATCCCCAGACAGAGTATGCACTCTCCCAAAGCTACAGGAAGAGCTCTAGCCTGTCCTGTCGTTGGAAGCGACTATAGAGTTCCCATGAGTGGGAAGCAGCTTGACAGCAGTGAAACTGGTTTTAGAGTTTTGCCATAACAAGGGGTCATGGTGGGATCGCACTGCTAACCTCAAGGTCAATGGCTTGAGCCCACCAGTCTACTTCTTGGGAGAAGGGCAAGGATTTCTGCCCCTTTCACGATTTCCAGAAGACTACAGGACAGTCTACCTGTCTGTCACAAGGGTAGACAGTCAGAAGCACAGGGTCACAGGCAACTCACTCAAGTGAGAAGCACTGTTGAGTGGTCACTTATAACATTGTGGATAGCTTGGATTGAGTGTTTTGAAAAGGCTATCATAGATTTGAAGAAAATTAACTGCTGAATGGACTCAAAAGAATACACCATTGGGAAGCAGCTATCCAAGAGGCCGAGGAAGTGAGAGTGACAAAGGAATTGTAGTCTTAGTTTTGGGAGGGGATTATGAGGAGTGGAAAGCAGGAATAAGTTAACATTTTGAAGCCTGGGAATTCTTTCCTCTAAATGGTAATGATATATTATTTATTTTTAGAGACAGGGGTGGTTTATTAACTTTTAATATTATGCTTGACAAAAACTTAGCATCCAGTAATTGATAGTATTCTTTATTATAAAAAAATTTATTGACCAACTATAGATGCTTTAAGATCAACTTATCCTTTATAAAAGGAGTGGTGTAGGCAAGAGAATCCCCTGAAGCATGAGTGCACAGGAATTTTGAGGAATTGTGAGGTGGGGAATCTACTATGCCATAGAAACTGTCTTTGATGAAATATGATCAGTTCTAAATGATTAGAAATTGTGACTGTCCTGTTGTGTCCCGTGGTTGACATTTATGGTGATGATGTTAGTCAGTTTCTGGAGGAGGAATGAGGAGAGAATAGGTCTCAGCTGGGATCTATGCCCACTCCCTGAGAAGTAACAGTGCTGTCATTGACTTGGAATAAAACCTGTACTATGAAGCTACAAGGATGGCTCTGAAACCTAGGTCAAGAGAAGTGAATTGGCTTGTATTGGTTCTCAAAGCGACTTAGAAAAAAGGAACGAGGGCTGAAGCAGGAATAATTTAAAACATAGTCTGCAGACTGGGTATGCTTTCAAGTAGTTTATTGAATCTTCGCAACAAGGCTAACAACCGAGGGTTGAAGCCAATTCACTTTGGCCCTATAGAATAAAATAGAAGTGGTCCATAGAGTGTCCAGGGCTAGGCATCTCTATGGGAGCAGACTGTCCCACTCTTCTTCCAAGGAGCTGATGGTCCACAGCCATGTGCTTCACTTTTGCCTCACCAGGGTTCCCGTGGATCCCGGCTCACATGTGGAAGTACCCAGTCTTGAACTCAGGTCCCACAGACTAGCCCCACACTTTAGATGTGCCAGGTGCTTCCTAAGGAGAGGGGAGAGCGGTACATTTCGTCCGACGCCCTCTTTATAAATAATGGAATG
Organism: Nesogale talazaci; assembly: GCA_004026705.1. Classification (NCBI taxonomy): domain Eukaryota; kingdom Metazoa; phylum Chordata; class Mammalia; order Afrosoricida; family Tenrecidae; genus Nesogale; species Nesogale talazaci. The sequence continues at coordinate 41,223 of PVJH01016852.1, read as the reverse complement.
CCTCACTCAACTTGCTTTTAAGTTGTGAAATATTTAATGAAGGAGTAAAAGAATCTTTTGATACTCACGTATCTTTCCCAATCAATTTCTGCATAAAATCCATTTGGTGCTCCATTGCTTTTCTTCTGTAACAAATTGAAAAATAAATTCAGAAGGCAAGTATCTAAATAAAAACAGGGAACAACGAACATTTAACTCAGCGAGCGCTCTCAGAATCCAACACTATCGTGGAACCACACTGGTGCAGCTGAATGGTGGAGCTGGCTACTGAAACTTTGCATGAAGAACTTACAACCTCATTTCAAAAAAGACCTGAGATCTAAAAGAGGGATGGTAACAGCCAGCACTTCAAATGTCATTGAACCCCTGAAGAATTAGCTGCTCCTACATGAGAATGTAATACCATCCGGTGATGGAACCAGACATACTGAGGGAAAAAAGGAAACGTTTTGATGTCCATGCTGATATCCTATTCCATAAGCTCCAACATATCTAACGAGTATTCATCTATGTCTCTCACTGATCTTTTTGTAAGTAGGATACTGACTCAACTTTGGTCAAACCATTACCTTAATAGAATATACAGGAAATAAGCTCCAAATTAGTTAATTCAGCTCTTAGTTATTAAAAATAGTGTTGATGTTCTTTTGTGAGTGGTTTTCTTATGAAACTATTAAAAAGGGATTTAGGGATTAACTGTGGCTGTCAGTCACTCCTGGGTACTATGCTTCTACAAACACACCCTGTTATAAGTTGAAAGTATATCAGGCATTATTCTCTCTGAATCATTTAGTACATTTTGTGCTTCTGGCCACAAACACTTGAACAAAGATGCAGCATCACCCAAAAGCCATCACTGAGATTCTCTATGTTTTGAGGACAAAGGACACAAACACAGCTCAGACTGATAATGGGAAGTCATTCAACATTACTGCATTCCACACAGAGCAGTGTTCACTTTAGAGCAGCACATATCAAATGGTGAAGCAAGAAGCGTGAGGACAGGACCTCTAATTTTGCAATTACAAGTAAAGGGCCCTTGACCTATAACACCCACTTTAACAAATAGGTAGGAGAGGTGACCTTTTCATAAATGCATCTAAGATCACTAGGCAACCAGATTCAAGGTAACCCAGAATAATCATCCATCGTTGACTAACATTTATGAAATGTTGGCTAGGCAGTCTAGGAATTGGTAGTAGGTTTGCAAGATAAAATAGCACACAAAGGATAGATGATGCATTCTTGCCTTCTCGCCTTCTATAGATGACACTGTACTCAGATTTACAAATTTAAGGACCTTGCCATGGTTCCTCAGTCTAGCATCTAGAGACACAGGACCCAGGTCATTCCCTTGTCCTGATCCAATTAGAATTGACATTATTAAAAAAGCGATTCAGTGTTACTCTTTTTATTTTGAAAAGATTGTTTTAGAAAATAACCATATCAACTCTACATCTATACACCCAACAAGATCCTTAGTAAGAACTCAACCAACCAACAAGACAAAAACCACACAAAGACAAACCTCTCTCTTCTGGGAGAAGGCATACTTTCTATTACCAAATTTATTCTTAAAAATTATATATAAATTAAAAAAATTTTTAATTCATTTTATAGGGGTCTCATCCAACTCTTATCATGATCAATACATACACCAATTATATGCAAAAAATGTATTCTTTACCAATCAGTCTGCATAAATCTTAAAAAAAATACACCCAATCCTTCTTAAAAAAACAAAAGTTACAAATAAATTCAATATAGTTTCTTAGATTTTAATTTAAAAAATGGAAAATCAGGGGCTGAGCCCTGATGGTATAGCTGTTGTGTGCTGGGCTGCAGCCCATAGGGTTGGCGGTTCAAATCCAGCAGCAGCTCTCCAGGAGCAAGGTGGGGCTTCCTACTCCCATCAGGGCAGTGATGCCCCCCCCAAACCAAAACCAAAACAACCCCCCCCCCAAAAAAAACCCAAACGAAAAAATAGAAAATCAAATAAACCAAGTTGATTCCAAAGTACTAAGCTAAGAATTTTGTGTAATATCAGCAACTACTGCTATTAATAGATCTATTAATTTCTTAAATAAATCCTCACTACAGAGAAGGCTTTTAGATTGTTATTCAAATATCAAAGCGGTTTGATCCATTACTGAGTTCAAAATTTTCCAACTGTATGGTTTGCTTCCATGATAATCTCATTTGCATAACCAAACCATAGCCCTTCAAAACTAAAGCAGCTTATATATTTGTTTAATTGAACAAATTAACATATATATTTGTTTCTTTCTGCCAACATGTATGCAACATTGTAGAAAAAAAATCAGAATTTTCTAAATCTGGATGAGGGAAAATATTCTAGTTTCCATGGAAACTCATGAAATATTGAAGTGGAGAGAAAAATCTGTAATTTTTTGTTAAAATAGAACATTTAAAAATGCTAAACACAAACAACAGATTAACACAATAGATTATTATGGGTAGATGTGCAACATACAAATACACACTAACATATGCATGCATTAGCAACTGGACTTCATTCATGCCAGCAGACTCTTAAAGAAACATTGTGCCAATTATCAGGTTAAAGCTAAGCCACAGCCTGGCAGGAGTTCTTCAGCTCAAACCTCAACACACACACACACACACACACACAAACACACACACATACACACCACATACCACAGATTCTCATAGTTTGACCACATAAGCAAAGAATAGCACATAAAAGTCGTAAAGGTAAGGGAATGGCCTTATTTATTTTCAAATAGAAAAAAATTTGAATAAGCAAGGAAGAGTAGAAACCAGAAGCATCACTTAAAGTCCAGCCTGAACGGTGAAAACATAAGCTTCTCAACAACAAAAATTCTCTTGGAATTGGAAGTATGAATATTTTTGCTTTTTCTTTTATGTACTTTCTAAAAGTTCTACACTTAGCATAAGTAATTTTATAACCTAAGTATATGAATGTTATTTAAAGATAATCAAGACCCACAGTGGTGTTCATCTTGTTTTAAGTGATATTTTACTTTGGTTAGGTTTATTTAGCTGTCCTTGGAGGCTATGATAGGCTTGGTTATTAACATAATGGCAACTGTGTTCAATTTACTTCTCTCAAAGCTTGCAATTTTCATTGTCAATACTCCCACTTCCCAAGATTAGCTCATGACCACATAGCAAACTTTGGGTCAAAAGTAGTAGAGACAAAGGATATACTACATCTATACTCTATTTTTGTTACTAAGGTAGGTGTAACTCATGCTGTAAACAATGAGATAGAAAAGTTTTGTTCAATAGAACTACTTACGAAGATAGAAATATTATAAATATGCTTTAATACCATGCCAATATTCATGAGTGGCTACTTAGTATTTTAAATGTGGCAAGTGTGACTAAAGAATTAAGTTTCCATTCAATTTAAATAGCCACGTGTGGCTACCATATTGGATGGATCACACATCTAGCGATGTCAGCACAGACTGAACTGGGATAGTCATCCTTGATTTGGCATCCTTTGATCAAGAGTACTAGTTCCCACAGACCAAGGTCTGCAGGTTCCTGACGTTACTGATATATAGCGCTGAACCTAACAAACTATTATTCCATTTGTAAGGTGAAAATGTCTCATAGCTAATTCTTTCTTAGTATATAGCAGATTCTTTTTAAGATTTGAGTTATGGTTCTTTTTCTAGGATGCACACATTTTTCATGCTTAATAATTCTTTCTAAAAGAATACTGAGATATCAATAGATAGGTTATATGAACAGTATAAAAGATTGACTCTGGAGACTCAATAAGTGTTTTGGGATATCTAAAACGTCTTCTTCAATGGAGTAAATATTTGATCTTTCCTGCAAATTTCACTGTGGGATTTGAGTCACTGCTTCTACAACCCCTCGAAATTTTGAACTAAAATCTGTTTCCTTACCGAGACTTTTTTTCCTCCTTCACGTGCACACTCTGTTTTGCTATGGTAGGGTGGTTCATGTGGGCTGGGCTGCTGGAACTGATTGTGTTAATGTAGAAAAGAGTTGTTAAAGGCTCTGTCTGTTCTTCGACACACATATAAAGAATCACACGCAGTCAGCAAACACATCACAGAAGAAACAATTTCTAGGCCAAATTGGAGGGCCTACCAATCTTGGCAGGATTGTGGAAGTGGAGTGGACTTGGGGCCTATAATGAGGCTCTATTCAGCAGGCCGTCTTGGCTAGACCAGGAGAAGAAGAGGGGAGGAGGAAGATGCACCCCAGGCCAATGGGACCGTGTGAATCTGTTCCTCGTGCAGTCAATACTTCCTTTATAGAGAAGAGACACCCAGACACATCAGAAAAGACCAAGTGAAACGGTCATGTTTGTAAGCTAAATGAGAAGGTCTAGCTTTACCACTCCTAAAACAAAGTTTTCTTGAGGGATCCCAAGACATATAACACACAGGGCTTGTGGCCCGCTGCTTTGTATCCTTTCCTGTCCTCCTGTTCAGGAGGAACAGAACAGGTCCCTCACAGCAATGTCTGGGACCACAAGACTCTCAATCTTAGATAGAAATCTGAAGTGCTTAGGGGAAGTTATCCTCGACTTTGCACAGAAACAAATGTTTGTCTGGGCCAGAAGGCATTGCTGCAAACAGTTGATGTCTCAGACAGAGGAAAATTAGATCTGCCAGGATGGGTGCACCCCACCAGCCGTGTGCAAGGCAACCCAACTGCCAGGCACGCAGCCCTTCAGAGAAGTCTCTCTAAATATCCAAAGCATTCTCTCTAGAGAAGAACTTGATTGTGTTTTGAGAGGCTGCAATTAAATAAAACACCAGGGCACCAGGGCTGCTGTCAGAGCTCTGTGTTTACAATATAGTTTATAGACAATAGGTGAGTGAACCACCATTGGTGGTTTGTGGCCCCATCCTCAGCATACTATACATTCTACTTCTCAATGTTCAAAGGAAAACCATTTGGCAGTTAAATACAGCACACACAAACATGATGCAGGCCCACAGACACCCAACCTTAGAGAAATCAGTCTGAGTTTCAAAGAAAGTCAGGTTGACATCATTAAGGATGGATTGTGAAGAGAAACTGAGACTCTATTAGCAGGGTAAAGAGTTCTCAGAACTTGGCAAAAATGGCAAACGGAGTATAAATAAAATGGGGAAAGTTTCCAAATGGTACAACTAGCAGCTGATGAATCATACCAATTACCTACAAAGAGGTGCACTCTGATTCTGGGAACATGCCCTATTTTGAATGTTGTCTGCTTCTGAACAGGTCTGTGTTCTTTCTCGAGAAATGAGAGTGAATAGTTCTTCTTCTCAAGTAATCATGACTAGTGATATTTAAGGTCCTGCCAATTAAATGACGAGAGGGGAGAACTGCTACCATAGGACTTTAGAGGCTCTGAAATCATAAGCAGAATCAGATTCAGGGACTGGTACGTGGAGGCTGGATGAACCCCCATCGGTTGCTGTGGGGGTCATTCAGGCAGCAAATGCACCTGTTTTCCTGCTCTGTGTTTGTTTTGGACAAGGCACTGTGGCACATCTTCTACCCAGAGAGTTGGACTTGTGGTCCTTAGGCGATCAAAGCGGCTACAAGGGGACCTTGGAGACAAGGAACAGGGTGGGGAGAGGAGTCAGTGAAGGAAAAGAAGGGTTAGACAGCGGTTGATAGAGGGAGAGAAGCAATGAACAACAATCAGTCCGGGAGCAGCGGGGACAGAAAGCAGAGACTACCTAACAATGCACAGGTCAGAATGGAGGAGACGAGAGACCCCAGGGAGGAACCAAGACAGAAGCAGAGAGAAGACACAGAAGAGAGAGTACCTGAGACAGAGTTAAGGAGAGGGCTCTGAGCCAGAAGCAAGAGGTGAGGAGAAGCTGAGTCTTCTGGGTCTTTTTTTTCCCCTGCTGAATAGAGCCTTGATTACAGTGCTACCCAATGTCTGATGAATTTCAGTCTATCAACATTTCATGGCGAGAACTACATGAATGCAAAGGGCACCCCAACGCTAAGAACCTTAGGTTAAGTGTGGGAGAAAAGCTCCGGCTAGCGCAGCAATTAGCACCCCATCTTGGTACAATACAATAAAGGTTGAGGTCTCAAAAATATTTTTAACTTCCAGGCTTATTTTAGTTCCCATTCCAGACCAATGAGCCTTCTGTGAGCTGCTCCCACCCCGACTTTTCTTCCCCCCTTTTCTTTCTGTCAGTCACAGCTGTTCTTGTGAACCTTCTGAGTAGGCATCTGATTTATATTTGAAGGAAATCATTTCAATAGCTGGTGCAGACTCCCATAAACATAACGTGGATCATCCCCAGCCCGGGCACCACAGACTTCTTGGGGAAAAGGCAAGAAATCTGGCAACCAGCAGGGCTGTTAAATTGAAACCCAGTGGACACACTCTCTTCTTTCAGGCTGTAAACTTGGGCATAAGTGGTTTCCAGACCATTCTCTAACTTTGGAATTTAATATAGGAAATGAAGCTGCACCTCAATTACAAAAGGGGGAAGGCGTCTTTCAATTTTATCAGCGCTCAGACCCATTATGATTCTGTGTCCTCTGGTAGAGAAAAATAAACATCTTCACCAAATGGGCTTTTACATCATTAAACCCAAATGAAATCACCGTTGATGGAAGCAGCCCTTGCATGAACTGCCTGGCTTTTGACCCAACATGGATTGGTGATTTGGTGACCTGCCTATTCTGGGGCAGGGTTTTAGGTGAATGCAATATGTGGGTCTAATTTGCTCCACACTGTGCTGATTTCCCATGCAATTACTATAGAACATTTTAATAGCAAACAACCTAAAAAGCCATTTGAGCTATCTTTCACCTACAGAAGAACAGTGGGGTTTCTTTTTTTTTTAAAAGCATATGCCCAGGTGTAGACCTACTAAAAATGATGATTTAAATACTTACAATTCCATCTCTGTCTGGTGAGCCCCTGTAATAAAAAGAAATTCGTAGCTATTAGAAAGCTGAATTATTTTGGTGCGTACACTAACCCACAACAATACTTAACTCACTGCCATCAGGTCAACTTCAACTCATAGCCAGCTTGTGGGCTGGAGAAAAACAGTCCCTGTGGGATTCTGAAATGGCATCTCTTTGTGGGAGCAGGTTCCTCAAGCTACAGCAGGAGGAACCATGAACTATGCCCTAATGTCTTACCTATCCTCCCCATTTCCACAGAAGCCAGGTTAATGAAAACACAACCAAACCCAATTGGTTGAGAGTTATGCTTGCATCTGGGATATGTGTATGTTTGTGGGAGGGTGAGAGTTAACAAAAAGCCCAAGTTGCTGGGCCCGTGGCTTGGCTCGCCGTGGAAAGAGAAGCTCATTCAAGAGCCTGTCCTAGTTTATCCGCTTCCATTTCAAACTACCCGAAGGAATGTAAACCGAATGGTTCTCATCTTTCTCCTTGGGCATGTTCTTCAATTTCCTCTTTTTTCAGAACCCTCTGGGGTATTTCTCAACGTGATGGGGAGATGTGTACTTTAAAATTTCTGAATCAAAAATCTCTTCTGATCGTATGAAAGCAGGAAACAGAAAGCGATAGATTGCTAACTGTTTATGTTGCTGGCAAAAATCTATGGTGGCACTAAGCTGCAAGGCTTTTTGATAAAGGGGTATTGAGCACCCAGACTCTTTTACTTAGTAGCTCTGTGACCTTGAACAAGTTATTCAATCTGTCTGAGGTTGTTTAGACAAAGCAATGTAGATGGACAGTGCCATTCACATAGCAAGTACTCAAAAGAGTTTATTGTAAATTTTGTTCTCCCATCTTGGTTTCTCTTCACTGGGAATACAGAACTGCATTTGGAACCCCGCTAAAATTAATAGCAAAATCAGAAAGGGGTAATTTTTGTTATGAGGGGAAACTGAGTTCACTGATCTTGGGGAAGGGAAATAAGAGAGCTTAACCACTATAGCTTTAGGACTTCTAGCTTTATCCACTTTATTAAGAGATAGAAAGATTAGTCTATTCATCTGAAGAGCAGAATAAGAACCCCTTATATTATATGTAAGTTCTTGAGTGGACCATGGGATCATGAGGAATTGGCTAGAACTGATCCTTGTGGTGTAGTAGTCACGAGTGAGGCTGCTCACTAAAAGCTCAGCAGTTCAAAATTGCCAGACGCTTTTCTGCAGGAAGATTAGGCTTTTCTATTCTGCTTTCTATTCTACTGTCTTAGAAAACCCCAGGGGTGGCTATGTCTGTTAGGGTTTCCAGGAGTCAGAGTTGACATGATGGCCATGAGATTGATTTTTTGGCTTGGTTCTTTAGAAGGGGAGTCCAGGTCAGGGCATTCATCAGTGCTTCATGGTGCTAGAGGAAATGAGAGAATCTACACACATGATTTCTTTCTATCCCCCTATGGATCATCTATGAATCTACCAAGATACAGAGAAAGGGATGCATGGAGGTGAGACCCATCTTAGCCTCCACGATGTGATCCTCTTTTCCTGTCAACATTACTTCCAACATTAGAAGCATAAGTGTCTTGGATTATAGACACTTGATGGGATTGCATTTCTTATGCTATGTAGTGAAGAGACTAAGGTGGGTATCCGCATCAATGATAGCAGGAGGCAGAACTAGAGGCTCCCAAATGGAAAGATCACAGACATCGGCAGAAATTTTGTACATTGCCATATCATTAAAATTTAAAAAAAATTAAAGATGTCATCTCTAAAATATCCCAAACCTATTGCTATTGAGTCCATTTCAACTCCTAGAGACCTTTTAAGACAGAGTAGACTGCTCAATTGGATTCCCAAGGCTATCAACCTTTAAGGGCAGAGGGACTGTGGGGTTCAAACTGCGAACTTTGTGGTTTGTAGGCACAATGAATAACACTGCACCGTCAGTGTTCCTTTGAGATTAGAACAAGATGCTTCAGTGGCACAAGTGGTTAGTACGCGGTATTTTGAAGACTAGAAAAATTTCAGCTGACAGAAGGGGCACAGCTCATTCTACAAATACTGAGTGGTTGTAATGAGGTAGGGCCTGGACTAGGATCAGGGGACAGGCATAGGGAACAGGACCCCAGAAAGAGCGTGAGACAGGTAAATAAATCCCGCGCGTCCTCCTTGCAATCATTGGTGCAGTTTGGTAGAAAGCAGAGAGGATAGATACTAGCAAACACTCATCAAAACCTTTTAATCTTAATATGCAGTAAAAGATGAGTAAATTTCACTAGGACTTAAAGCCTTATTAAGGTAGCTAAAAAGAGCTAGAGATCCAATCACTTTGGGGTAGGTTCCATTCAGAGGTACCAGTCCTTATGGGAGGGTCTCTGGGCTAGCCACCAACAGAGGTGGCCACTAGAAGGCTCTGGAGCCTGGTATGGCTATGTGGCTGACCACAGCTGGTCCAGATCCAAGGGCACGTGCACCAGGCACTTGTGTGCACTGTTTCCTCATTGATAAAGTAGCAAGGAGACTTCAAAGAGTATATGGGGGGGGGGGGAGAGAATCCATTATTGTTCCATTTAATTTTTCCAAGAGTTTTTTGAAGCTTCCCTTATATATCCAAAAGGGTGTGAATGGATTAAATTGGTTACTATGAAGAGTGAGTCTGGAATAGTTTCTCTCATATGTTGTCGTTGTTGTTCTTAGGTGCCAGAAGATGAGCTGTGACTCATCAGGACCCTGTATATAACACAACAAAATGCTGTCTCGTCCGGCCCCATCTTCGCAATTATTAAAAGATCATGAAGGGCCACCTAAAATAGAAATGATGACACAAGGAGACTTCAAGAAATTCGTGGAAGGGTGGGATGAAAAGATAATAGAATTTTCCCACGAACTTTTCAAAGCCTCCTCGTATAATCTGACCTCTGTAGTGAAGGGATTTTCGAAGCACTTGGACATGTATACTAAATTCACTTTATAATTCTCTCTCATGTAGTTTTACATTTCACTAACTTGGCATTGATGTCTCCTTTCTAAAATTAAGATGTTACTCCTCGTCTTGGCGAGACACTTCACAGGGATATGAAAGTGTCTGCCCAGGCCTACCGCTTAGCACAGACACTCACCCTTTCTCTGTTTATCAGCCACTGTAATGATGATCAAATCAGGAAGCGCTGGTCCTAACCCCACTCTTTATCTCGGGAGGTTTAATCAGCTGGAGTTGGTGTTGGAGGTTAGCCCAGCAGGTTGCTTAGCAACCCTGCACCAGTTGCAACCTCCCTGAGAACAGTTTCCATCAACAAGGTTTCAAGGATCCCTATTTAACAAAAGCACTACCTAAAGCGGAAGGGAGAACACAGGGTTACAGCCTTTTCTCAATCCTTTTATATCTGTGATTATCTTCTGCCCAATTAGTGAGCAGAAGTTCATGAAAGACAAAGGCTTTTGCTAAACTCTTAGTCCTGTAACTAGAACCAGTCCAGAACCAATTTGTTGTCGAACAAGTAATTTGGGGGCACTCACATGGTAAGGAGTCAAGGAGGTAGAAAACATCCCTTGACAGTTCTTCAGAGAGTATATTCCCCCAAACCATTTACTGTTTTTCCTCTCTAGGTACTGGAAGGAGGAGTTGCGTAAATCAGCTCAGTGTGCTTCAGGGAGGTTGTCGAAACTTTTTGGCCTTTCTAGTGTGTGGCTCACCCTTTTAACAGAATTCACATACCAGAGACCACATTACAGGCATTGTGTTCTGAGGGGGAAAATAGAATTTAGCCTCTGCTAGGGATGTTCCCCTTTCATGTATCAAACAGTACCATATACGACACCTGGCACATGATGCATCAAAAGATGCCTCCCTGCTGCCACCCTGCCGGGCACAACAACTGTGGGGTTGTTGTCTCTAAGAGAACTTTTTCCTTTTCCTTATAAGAAAACTGAGGCTCAGAAACTCACTCATTCACTCCCATTGAGTTGATTCCAACTCACTCATAATGACCCTTTAGGACAGGGGAGAGCTGACCCTGTGAGTTTTCAAGACTGTAGCTCTTTATAGGAATAGGAAGCCTTGTCTTTCTCCTGTGGAAATGCTGGGGGTTTCAAACTGCTGACCTTCTGGTTAAAGACCAATGCATAACCACTTCACCACCCACCCCAAAAGGAAGGTGCACGTCTCAAGCCTGCGGAGCTATTGGCTGTGCTGGCACTAGGGCCCAGGTGTTCTGGCTCCAATGAAAAGTCACTCTTGATAGTTGATAACCATAGCATGGCAGTGTCCTAAGAAACACTGTGAACTACATGATCCTCAGAAAATTTCCTTAATTCAACAATTTAGGAAAGTTTACAGGACTATTTCCATGAAATCTTATGATTTACCCGGAGGCAAAAAATACACAGGCAAAAAAGTGAAAACAGGAAATGGGACATTTGATAGCTACACAAACAGCAACTTCCCCCCTCTGTGATAAATAGCTTTATGCCAACTTGACGATAGATAAAAGTGTAGGGGTGGTATCCAACCTGTCAATCAGGGCCCAGGCAGATGGGGTCTCCTTGTGGGCATGGTCTTTCCTAGAAGCCCTGCCATGTCCTCACTAACTGTGGATACAGGAAACTTTGCACCCACCCGCCTGTGATCTTCCTATTTTCAGCCTCAGGATGTGGCTGGGTGAGTCTAAGCAGGGTACTTATGGATTAGTGTCAGACTTATAGACTTGAGTTGCACTGGACTGGGCTGGGATGTTTCCTTGTTATAGAATTACTTCTAATATAAAGCTCTCTCATACATATGAGTGTCTCTGTAGTTCTTTCTCCAGTCAACTGGGCCTAACACATGCACTGATTTAACATATTCTTTGCCTTAATAGTCTTTGCACATGCAAGTCTGCCTACTACCTCAGGAAAGAAGAGCAGAAGACAGCTTGACCATGAAATCCTTGTCATAATGTTATGGTCTGACCTGCATTGCAGTCTTGTCTCCATTGCCACATTTATCTGAAACCAGCATGTAGACATACAGCCCATCTGTGTTTTCCCCAATGCCCACTGGACTTTTCTAACTTCTCTGAGCTGGCTTTTCTTGTTCCTTCAGCATGATGTAGGTACTCACCCTCTCAAAGTTCAAATTCAAGAGCTCTTTCTGTGAACATTCATTGATGATCTGCCCAAAGCTGAACTTGCCTGTCTTTTAGCACTCATGCAATCTCGTTTTCAATTACTCAAAAGGAACTTACCACCTATTATGCAGTCTTAGATAGAGTAAGGGTCACAGGAGTTCCTAATTATTGAGCATTTACCCTACTTCTTGTTGCTGTGTGTCGGTGAGTCAACTTTGATTTATGGTTCCTCTACCAGACAGAGGCGGACTGAGAACAGAAACTGACAGGTTTCCTAAGTGATAGTTTTTATGGGAGCAGATTGCCAGCTCTGTTCAACTGCGGAGCTGTTGGTGGGTTGAAGTGATGAACTTGTTGTAAGCAAGTGAGGTATTAACCATTGTCCCACCAGGTCTCTGAGTACTCTCTAAGGTAATCATTTGCCATTTGGACTCCAGGGTACCATATAAGATTTTGAAATATGTTATTGCATTTCATTGTAAGATATGCATTTTAATGAATATGTTAGCCATTTATCTTATCTAAAATTAATTCTTGGAGGAGCAAGAAACAAAGCAGTGCTGTGTACCTTAATTTTTTTTTCGCAGAATGAAAATCTACAGAAGGAGGAGACAAAGGTTAAAACAAATGTAGCCTTCTTCATCTTCACCTGTGTCTGTTACAACTATTGATTTCCTCAATCTCTAACTCTGAGGGATCCTAGTCAATGGAGAGGTCTAGTCATCCCAATTCTGACTAAGTAAATCACACAAGAGCTGCATTTTCACATGGTTACAACACAGCAGCAAAGTGCTGTTCTCTTGACTGCGGCCTTGGGCTGGAGTCCCAAGTTCCTGGACTACATATTTCATGTACTGAACTTAAGCTACCAACCTGGGTCAAAAAGGCACCGGAGAGTTGGGCTTAGAGCAAATACTCCTGGAGGAGGATCTGAGATGGCCTCAAAGTGGGATGAAATTGCTACAAGTGTGACCATATCCAAAAGGCTTCTTTCAGAAGGTTCTCCTGGGTTTGAACATTGAAACATGCAAAATTGTCCTATTCTTATTGATGGCTTACTAGTAGACAAATGATTTTATTGTTTGTGAACTCTGTTAGGCAATTTACAATTGTGCTTGTACAAATCTTGGCATCTCAAGTATTGCATTTGGGATATTTCCTAGTCCTGTGGTTCTCAACCTTCCTGAGGCTATAACCCTTTAATATAGTTCCTCATGGGGTGGTGACCACCAACCAGAAAATTATTTTCATTGCTACTTTACAGCTGTAGTTTTGCTACTGTTATGAATTGGGTGACCCCAGTAAAAGGGTTATTCAACCCCCAAAGGACTCATGACCCACAGGTTGTGCACTACTGAGTCTTTTCAGTTCATCCTCATCTACCCAGTTCTGTTTTAGGGACACTTCCCAGTGACATGCATGTTTGCAGCTGTCAGGAAAGTAACAGTCACCCTTCCCACCTCTCAGGATTGCTTGGAAGTGTGGCTATCATGTGACTGAGAAATAAGCTCATCTTCGACTTTTCAGCACAAAGCTAAGAATCATTGATGCCCAGCAATGATCATGTCCTTAGACCTCAGGAGAGTCATCAAACGGTACAGGATCTCCAAGAAAACTCGGGGGTGATTTTAAAGTAACTTTGGCCTCTTTGATCCAAGTGGCTTTTTTTTTGGGGGGGGGGGCAGAAATTGTTTAAGTACGTACGTAGAATCAGTGTCCTTTTCTTTCTTCCGTATTCCAAAGGCTTTCCTGGTACGCTTTTTCAATCCTGTGGAAAAGAGAAAAGAACCAAAGAAACACATCAGCAATGTTCAAGTGACCATACTTGTAGACCTGCAACAATCCAGGAAAACTTAAATGCCCATAAACCAATAAAACCTGTTTTCCTATATTGTGTGTGTATACATGTGCAGTCTTCAAAAGATGTTTATCCAGACCTTAGTTTCCCCGATATATAAGCAACATAAGGTTTTTTATGAGTATAGAGAAAATTGCAAGATTTTCTGAGACCACTTTTATTTACTGCTTCAATTGGGGCTCTGCCAAGCAGCTGACTCACAGATATAGAGTACGGTAACAATGTGCAGGTTAGACCTAGTCTTGTAATGGGGATGATGCCAAGGCAGAGATCATGTAAACCCTGGTATGAGAGCTATACTGTCCCGACCCATCTTTGTGCCTCATATTCCCATCTCAGATTTTCCCACTTCTTCAGGTCTGTGGTCTGGTTAATAACCATTATCAAAACAAACTGTGTCTTCCTCGGCGGCCATGTAACTGTAAGTGTGCCCAATTGCTTACTAAGAAGGTGGAGGTGTGAGTCCAACAAGAGGTGCTTGAGAATCCACTTTGAACTGTCATTCATTGAAAACTATGCCCTAGGGAGCAGAGTTCGACTTTGACCCGTGGAGTTAGCATGAGTTGGAATCAACTTTACAATTACAGTTTTTCCTGAATATGCCCTTACCCTTGCACTTCAGTACCTCAGTAGTCATTTCCTCACTTCAAGGGAGAAAGGAGAGCCTCCCTCCTTAAAGAGTTAGTCTTGGAAATTCACAGGAGCAGTTCCAATCTGTCTTATACAGCCTCGATGCGTCAGCATTGGCTTGAGGGCACTGAATGCTTTCTTTACTTTGCGGACACTTAGAGTTTCCATTTATCCTCCAAGGTCCAGGCCACGGGGCACTTCCTCTATGGAGGCCACTCAGTCCTATTTATGTAAAGACTATGGCTTTGAATGGATGTAAAATGGTTCAGTACTGACTAAAATGGCAACATCTGATCTGACTCAAGTTTGTAAAACATGGTTGTACCATCGTAATGCCCAGAATGGGGAAAATTGTCGGTCAAAGTCATGGAATGGGAGACTCAGAAGAGGCATAGGAAGCCCATCCAGGGGTCTGATGTAGGACAGTGGATGGCTGTCAGAACTGTGGAGAAAATCACACTTTCGAAGCAGTTGAGTAGGTCACAGCTTTGAGCTGGATACCATTGTTTATGAGCCTGCTTGTCTACAGGTTTGGTTGCTATGCGACATGCACATTATTTTTGTTTTTGAAAAGGGAGATGAAATTCCTAGTAGGACATCAGGCCATAATTTTTCCTCCTCTGGTTATTGTTCTAGCACACCCACATTTTGAAATTTTTGATCTCTTCCAGTCTCACTTCATTGGCCATGGCCGCACCAGGAAGAATCCCGCATTAAGACAAATTGTTCTGTGTTCCCCACAAATTCATGTTCTGTCATGTGTTGTATCAAACTGTATGTACCCCATTTGTTTCCCATGCAGATGTCACCTTTTCAGGACAGAGCCTAATGTATCCTTGTTTGTATGTAACCACTAAAGAAACAAGGCAGTATTTATTGATTTAATATATCTCTGAGCATCATAGGGCAGTATTGGGGTGACAAGGCCCATCTCTTCCATCCTCGATAAATCAGGCCCAGCCTAGTTCTTCCATTTGTATCCTGTGAGGTTGTATTTGGGATTTCCTCCCCCCAATAAGGTTAATAAAGTATCCTTGTGTGCAAAAGTTAAGAACTTGATTTTAAACTGCAAGGTTGACCGCTTGAACACTGTATCTCTGATAGTCTAGGAAACTCCATGTGAGCAGGTCTATTCTGCCACATGGATTGGTCTGAGAAGACATCTATTTGATGGCACTTAGCTACAACAATGTGTATCATAGTTACATCCCTGGCTTGCGCTTTTTGTAACATTATTCCAACATATTATATAGTCAAATCTGTAGACTTATTACTGGTGTGTTGGAAAGTCTTTTAGAGAAATTAGAGCTGGAAGAGTCATGGACAGTAGAGGTCTTGCATTTGGCAATATCAGGTAGCATCAAAGCAAAAACACTGAGAGCATTGGTGATTTGATAACACCTCTTTCCGGAAACATATGAGTCAGCCCAAAGCATTCAGTTTATCTGAATCATTCATTATCTGACTCTTAGGACACTGCACAAACATAATCTCCAAAGTGCCTGTTTCATCCAACTTTGAATTTCAATAATCATTCCACTAAAGAAATTTAGGTTTTAAAAATGTCAATGTCTGTTGTTGGTATTTTAGGGGAATTTTTTAATCTCCCACAGAAAACAATTTTCCACTACTCCCTACATAACGTTAGAGAAAAACCGATTGACATTGAAAACCTCCCACCTATAGTATCTGGAAAAAGCTTCCTTACTTCCTTTTCAATTGTAATTGTTTTCTTCTTTCTCACTTCTGCCTTTCCATTTTCCAGAGATAAAGAATTACAGTCATACATTCTTTTAAAAAAATATGTTGCTACTTTTTAAAGATATATCTTGGTCTGTCCATTGGTTTATACATGCTTGCAATTTAGCTATTGGTTTCATAATCAAGACGGTAATTGTTAATCACCAGTGATTTTTAGAGAACTATAAAACCAATGTTAATAATGCCTTAAGCTTGCAAAACACATTATCTCTATAACTGGATCATGAGATAAGTGATATTATGTTTTATCAAGCAGAACAGAAAATATGCACAGATTCCAGTAATTCCTGTATTACATGAATGATGTAGAAACAATTACAGTTTTCCATTGAGTCTGTCCTGTTTTTGACCACCAAACGTGGACAATAGCCAAGATGGACTGGGTTCTGAAAGGGACAAGTTCACGAATTTCCAAAGGTGCACTGGAGGGGAAATCAGGAGGCATAGTATCTCCTTATGCTTAGTCCCAGCTTCACTTCTAATAGCTGAGCTTAGTTCAAGTTATCGTCTCTCTAGATTTCAATCTTTCAGCCAACTAGTAAGGAAATCAGCAAGTCCTAAGGTAAGAGAAAATATATACATCTTCCCTGAAACTGCGCCAACCCACAAGTTTATTTCACTGAAAATCCTGCTCCTTATGAACTAATGTCAATATATTCCAGAACCCCCCTCTGCACTTCCACCCCCACAAATCAAACTGTTGAATAAGACATTTGACAACATTTTCTTAATGACAAGTGGAAATACTTGAGAAGTTTTGGAAGGTATAAAGAGAATTCTCAGAGACTAAAGCAATGTTATAAGAGGCATGGAAGCTACGTAATCACATCAGATATATTTAAAATTCTTGGAGAGGTGTAGTCCTATCTTTTGAGAGTTTATTTTTAAACATTCAAAAAAACTCTTCAAAAGAGATTAAAAACAGCTGGGGGCCTTATAGGAATTACAATTATGAGACACTATATTTGATCATATGATAAGCTTAAAAAACACTCCAGAAATAATTTTCTACTTCTGATTCTAAAATTGAATGAAGATACTGAAGTCAGTTCCTAATTTTTGTCAATTCATCTTTACCCAAAATGGAAAGACAAAAAAATCAGAGTTTTTTATTTTGACTAACATTTTTGTTAACTTATATTATCAGTTTTAGGGCCAAGCCAAAACCACATAGAAAAAAATAAACTAAAAATGAAGGCCTGAAAGATACGTGCTGTAAGCTTGAAAGCATTTTATATTGAGTTAAAAAGTCAATCACAAAAGGATAAATATTCTATAATGAGATGTCTATGAAACAGAAATTAAATTTTATAAATAGAATCTAACTGATTGACATCAAGTTGATTCCAACTCATAGCGGTCTGATAGGTCAGAGAAAAATTACACACCACTGTGTATCCTAGACTGTGAATCTTAAAACAGATTGCCACCTCTTTCTCCCAAAGAGTGCATGGCAGAATTGAGACCTTGGCCTTTCATCTTGTAGTGAAGCACCTACCCACTGCAGCACCAGGCTCCCCAGCAAGTGACTAGAGACCAAATGTCATTGGTGGTTATCAGAGGCAGGCAAGGAGGATGGAAGAAAGGAAGGTTAGATGCTTAAGGGCCACTGAGCTTCTTTTAAGAGTGGAAGTATGATTTGGGAAGAGATTAGGGTACTATTTGAACAGCATGATGATCAGAATTACTATAGTGCCACTGAAATGATATATGTGAAAAATGTTGAAATGTCAAGATGATTTGTGACACATATTT
This sequence comes from Nesogale talazaci, assembly GCA_004026705.1. NCBI lineage: Eukaryota > Metazoa > Chordata > Mammalia > Afrosoricida > Tenrecidae > Nesogale > Nesogale talazaci. The sequence goes on along the minus strand of PVJH01016852.1, from coordinate 23,194 downwards.
ATCACACTGCAAAAGAACGATTAAAATATTACTTCTCTTCTTATTTTCATTGTTGTTTTTTTTGGGGGGGGGGGCATCACTGCCCTCTGGTGGTGGGAGAAGGAAGCCTTTGCTCCTGTGGAGCTGGAATTGAACCTCCATCTCAGTGGACCGTAGTCCTGTGCACAACCACTACGCCACCGGGGCTCAGCCCCCTCATCTTATTTTCAAATGGCAAGTCATGCTCCACTGGTAGGAGCAAAATTCCCAATTTGGTGGGAAGATGCCTCCATTTTAAAAAAAATGAATAGAAGAGAAGTCTCTTGCCCTTCAAAAGGATAAAGACTATTTTATGAGACTCTTGCTTCCATGTGTGTAGTGTTTGCATACTGAGGACCAATGCAAAATAAACTTATATTCAGAAGTTACAGTACAAAAATATTTTTCAAATATTTTCATTTGAAAAGGGTTTTTTAAGCCTTTAAATCTTAAAACACAAGTAAGTATTTACTGATGTTTTCCCTTGAATTTGTTTCTGAATTAATTACATACAAGCAACAAGATACATTGGTTTTAAGATACTGGTTTTAAGAGTAAATAACCCTGAAAATGGTGAAGATTATAGAATTATAGAAATTATAGAAATTCAAAACGTTAAACATTCTTTTACTATTCATTTCCTTTCCCTGTGAGGGCAAATGTCCTCTAGGGATTCACTAAGCAAACACCGGATTCTGAATTTAAGTCTTTACATGGAAATACAATTCATTAGAAGAGGTTTCCTGGAAGAAAACATGGGTTCTGTAATAGATAACAATTTTTAGGTCATACAAACTCTAACACTCAAAAGAGCTTATCAGATCTTAGCTTGCTTGATTTGGTGTTTTTGTTTACTTTTTAATTGTACCTGATATATCTTCCCCCTTTAAAAAAAGGGGGGTGGGGCTCTGTAGATGACTAGATTGGTGCTAACACTCAGAGCTGAGTTCTGACTAGGAGAAGTCAGTGTTAACAGCCTGTGGTCCACAGTTGGGGAGCCGCTCAGGGAAGGTGATGCTGTCTTCAGCTAGAGAAGCAGTGCTGCTGCCTGGGTGAGACCATGGGCATCCCCTGTCTCACCCTTCCCGGAATCCCTAGTATTCCACTGCCGGCTGATAAGACAACAAGTGTCAGTCAACAGCCCCAGCACCAGGTCAACAATTGGTGTGTCACCTATACAATTGGTGTGTCACCTCGCTAAAAGGCTTAGAGGGGAAGAGATGTGGAGCAGGCAGTGGAGATGAGTTATAATATTAGGGCAGGGGAGGGAAAGGATGAGCCTGAGAGGGGTTGGAGACAGTCTGTACCTTTGTTGAGGGCCAGAGTCCCAGCTTCAGCCAATCTGGAAAGGAACTTTGCCAGTAATTTTCTCTATCTTCCTGCTGTCAAAGTTCCAGGGCATAATGTTTCACTATACATGGGTGAAACCCTGGAAACCATCATCATCAGATCCCCCCAAGGCAGACACCAGAGATGAGTATTCCTGTGGGTCATTGTATGGTCTTATGATGGGATTTTATCCCCACCCCAGGACAGATGAGGACCTTTAGGCCAGTGAATGCTTTTGCCCCATTGCTGTGTTTACAGTGAACACACACTCATGCCTGTTAGTCTTAATATCTTTATTCCTTTCCTGTGACACTAACCTACTCCAAGGGCACTGCTACCTCACACACTTACCCTTGTCTCACTTAAACTGTTCATCTGTTTGTTTTCCAGATATTCTCAGGTTGAAAAGGCCTCTGAACCAATGTGCCATATCCTGAACCACCTCAAACTTATCAATCCTTCAATTCTGGGCCCCAAATGGACAGCCCCTTCCAACAGAGTAGGAAGGATATGGACCAAAAGACCCACGTTCCCCCTTTTGTCAGCAGGAAGTAGCCAGAGATGTCATTGCCCAGTAACCTAAAGATTTGGGTCCATATCTCTTCAGGGGGTAATGTTAGGTAGCTAGCACAGAGAAAAGGGTGTCCATTGCACATGCTTGAAGGTCTGTGCTATCTGTCAGGAAAGGATGGTACACTGCACATGCCCAGAGGTCCAGGCTTCTAGCCTGAAGAGCTGCACTTGCATTGGCTCATTTAGGCCAGGTGAATTCAATGCAGCCAATGGTGTTGACCAGAGTCATTAACTACGCCTCCTGGTGAAAGGACCAAGAAGGCAGGAGCCTGCAGTCCATCTCATGATTTTTTTTGGACAGCTTCCCGGCAGGCAGATGGGGGTGATGAACCCTGTGGGTGCCTGTGTGAACCTGAAACTTCTTCTTTCATAAAACTCACTTGTATCACAAACCAGGCTTCAGCGTGAATTCTTTCTTGAGTGGAGCCAAGGAGTGAGGTATATATATCTCTTCTTGAGAAAACCTAACATTACTTGCATCTCCTGCTTTCTACTCCTCTCAAAACTCTGCTTTGAGGTAGGTCTTGAACAAGACAGAGTCTAGGTACAAAGGCAGTCTACAAGGCACCTGGAGCTTTGAGAGAACGAAGAGAGGAGGACAGGGGGGCAGTGACATGTAGGATCAGTAGAGATAACAGAAATAATAGAGACATTCAAGTTTCTCTACAAATTTGCAAGTGCTCTCTCTAAAAAAGCATACAGAAGCATTGAAGGAAGCAGACCGCATGCTCTTTAGAATTCAACAGTGTGTGTACAAATCCCAATTTGACTTACTGTCATTCACACCCAGACTTAGCAAGTCTCAGGCAATTTGCTACATTTGATATAAGAATTATGTCCTCACAGGACAGGAAGTGTGGAGGGACATATGTCCTTCTCCAGTCAAGAGGGGAAGGCAGCGCTTGATGCGGTGTCGAGGGTGGGATAGGGCACTGTGCCAAGCACTGTACACACATGAATTCTCCCAACAACTCCAGCAGGTATTGCTAAGCCTCTGTTTTATGGATTAAGAAACCCATTCAACATAATTAAATTCCTCTTCCAAGGTCATTCGGCAAACAAGTGACAAGTCCAAGATTTTGAGCCAGGTCTTAGTAACTCTAAGGTCAAGCATCTTCTTACAGGGTCCCTGGTTCATGATGCTGACTCTAATGCCCAGAGCAATGCTTGCTAATCAGGGGTTATGCATTCAATCCAGGGCAATTAAAAAAGAAAGCAGGCACTTAGTCACTGTTTGTATGCTAATTAATCAACAAAATAAAAAGTAATGACCTCTCCTGGTGTTTTCTGTCTACATACCATTAACGTTCAGTTCCACTCATGTATATGGAAGTAGTAGGGAAGGAGATGTAGATCATCTGCAATGATCTAAATGCGTAGGTATTAGGCCAAGGGAGGATGCTCTTCTGTGACCTTGCTGTTTTTGGGTATAATAATGTGCCTAACAATAACACATTAAAAAAATTCAGCAAAAATACAAATCATTAATAAAAGTATTATCCAAAATGTATAGGACTTACACTGTTCTAGGATATCTGTCATGAACTATCAGGATTTTTTACCCTGAAGGCATTGTGGTTTTTGTTGGGCTAATATCCTCAAGGTCTGCAGTTCGAAACTACTAGCCACTCCATGAGAGTAGGACAGGCCATTCTATTTCTACAAAGAGTCATAATCTTGGAAACTCATAGCGGCAGTTTTACCCTGTTCTATAGGGTCCCTGGGTCGGCATCGACTCAATGGCAGTCAGCTGGTTATTACCTTATAGACAACATACTGTGGAGCATAGGGAAGGAACTAAGGTCACAAGGGTGATAAAGGGCAGACCACATTTTCCAATACCCTCTGTCTGATCCCAGAACCCACATCATCTGTTATTGTTATAAGACAACAACATTCAGACTTCTTTTCAAAACAAATAACTTGGCTGAACCCCATTGGCTGAGTGGTTGAGTGCGGGACTGCGACTCACTAGCTTGGCGGTTCAAATCCAGCAGCAACTCTGAAGGAGCAAGACTGGGCCTCCCACTCCCACCAGAGGGCAGTGATGCCCCCCCCAAAAAACAAATTTATTTATTTGTTAAAAGGAAAATTTGTTAAAATCCCTTAAAAGGAAAAGCACTTTTAAGGTAAATTAGGCCAACCATTTTCCACACACAAAGAACAGTATTTTGCACATATATATCCTTATATGCTGTCCAGTACACAGGAGACCTAATCAATGTTTGTTACATGGATTATTTCTGTAATATATATGCATTCATCAGCACAAAGGGTTAGTCAAAGGTGAACCATGTGTAATGGAATTACTTATTTTCTGCAGAAACCCGGGCCAAACATTTGGTCTCAGTAATACAAAACAGACCAATTTAATTGCCCTGGACATAATGCCACTTATTGTCAGTAATGCCAGACTGACAATATTCATTATGCTTCTCTCAGAAAAGATTATGTCAGAAAAGGATTTGATATTAGCTCTTGATCTAAGTTTTAAAAATAGGTCCTACAATCTGTTATGAGAACAAATCTCCAGGTCTTAACCTCTAGGAGCCGGGCGGGTAGGTACAAATGGCATACACTTTTATCAGCAGCTGAATGCTTAACTAATGTACTACTACCAGGATTATGTTACCTAGAAATATCAAACCCACCAAACTCACAGCTACGGATTCAATCCCTTATCAAAGCAAACCTACAAAACCGAGTAAAGCCACCCCTCAGGGGTGTTTTTGAGATGGTTTATCTTGACAGAAGCAGAAAGCCTCCTTACTCCTATGGAGACTCTGGTGGCTTTGAGTTGCTGACCTTGTGTAATCCATTAAGCCATCGGTGCTCAAACTAAAAACAAAACAAACATACCCCTCTGGAGCCAATTCAGACTCAAAGAGACCCAACAGGAAGGGGTAGAACTACCTCTATGAGTGTCCGGGGTGGTGTGTCTTTATGGGGGTACAAAACCTCCACTTTGTCTAGTTGACCTTGGTACTTAACAAACACTAAGCCCAATTTTTCAAGATGAGGCCTCTTCATTCTGAGCTAAGCTATTTGAGGAAAATTGTAGCGACACAGACCATTAGCACTCGATTGCAACTGGATGATAGCATGAGGCTCAGAATTGACATGAGGAAATTCACCTGGACCCACTAAAATGGAAATAGCGAATGGATAACTGAGATCGTTGAGGAGCCAAATATAGTAATGGCCTTTTCTAAAAAATGAAATATCTGACCTGTTGGTGACATAGAGGAAAATGTTGACGAGAGGATGGCTGTGAGACGGATTTGTTACTTAAAGGTTTGGTTTCCTTTACCAGTGCGAATTCAGCATTGAAGCTATGTGAAATTGGAAGAATTTTAAACAGGCGGGCCACTTCCCCGAAACTGTAAGTACCACTGAGGGATCTGCAGGAGCAGTTCATAGTTAGAAAGGAACTGTGAGTCTTGGATGGACTTGGATCCAAATCTCCTCTTCACTGCCTCCACGGCAAGTTACCTCATCTCTCTGTGACTCAGTGTTCTCAGTTATCTGTCACAAAAGATTTTGGTGTCAGTGGAATGTGTGTAGATGGACTTGTGTAGCATCCAAATAAATAGTCTTATTTCACGAAGATTTCTCTTGCTTTTCTTAGACTGTTGATATTTAAACAACTAGAAATTGGCTATTTTAACTGATTGCATAAGAGCAATCAAATGTACCCTCAGAGTTCCATGCTTTTAAAGATAAAAAGATAGCATCATGTTTAAAAGTGAGTGACTCTTCAAAATCTCACACCTTCCTTTATCAGAGTAGTGATAATAAATTGGAACTTACTCTCAAGAAATGTAATTGACTATCATCTATCCAAAATGACACATGAGGATTCAAAGACTTATGGTAAGAAAAAACACTTTCTCATTCTGTAGGAAAATAAAGCACACATGAAGCATTTTCTATGCCCAAGTCTATTATAAATATTCATGAATCATCTGGTTGCCCAATGTTATCTGGAAGTTTACTAATGCTAATTCTACATGGGATTGTGAGATGGAGTTGGGACACACAGGTTCCGTTTGGAAAGCAGCACTACAGAGACCAGGGACATTAATTTGATCACTTCTATGATTACCTTATAGGCTGTAAGATTCCTTCTCTCCCTCTGTTTCCTTTCTCTGCACAGTCATCCATTTAATCTCTTTGCTCCTAGCCATTTCCAGGACCTCCCCAGTCAACATTTATATGTTGACAGCTCTGAATTTACTGATAATTTTCAAATATACTCTGATTTTCTGTCAGGCACAGGGAACAACAAATTCAACTGGATGACAATTCACCAAATTTCATTTTCACAAATACCATTTCAATCAAGAGTCCTGAAAGAAAGCAAACTAGAAACAGATATGTTTTCTACATCCTTGTCTTTTTAGATTTCATTCAAGGAAGAAGGAGCAGATTCTTTGATAAAATCTCTAAATTATGACTACATGCACCATTTCATGATTTGAGCTGAATTCCTCCTTAAAGGTGAATTGGAAAAGATAGCTAAAACTATCCTACATAGGATTCTTGAAGTTTAATTCTAATTTACTATACTGAGACTGAAAGGTGGGAAGGAAAAAGGGAATTTGCATGGCATTGGCAACTCCCACAAGACTGTTAACCAATTCTATGTGAGTGTTTATGATATATATTTAATTCCAAAACACTAGAAATAATTAAAAAATATTAAAATATATGAACATATTTTTTACAGTATTGGCTACCAAGCATACACATAAAATAAAGAACAATAAAGGACTTAGATACTGAATTTAGCTCCAAGTTCTCTTGGATTCATGTAGCTTAATGCTGTCTGCACAATTTAGTATAATGATGTTCATCCATCTATTTAATTTAGCTACCTGCCATCCATCCAACAATGAACAAAGATTCCAATAGTAAGACAATTCATTGTCAGACAATTCTTCCTGCTAGATTACATAAATTTATCAGGTTCCAATAAAAAGCCTCCTTTCTCCCATAGTTTATGCTTATTTGAGGTTAAAAAAGTCAATTCTCTTGGGAAAGTAAGCATTTGTACACATATGGGCTTACTAAGCTGCCCTCTTAGTACTTCTCTGCAAGAGGCAGACAGTGCTGTTTACTTCTGTAAAGAGTTACAGTTTCTGAAACTCAGAGGCAGTTCTGTTCCATATGATTGGGTAGCTCTGAGCCAGAATTGTCTCAACAGCAGTGAGTTTGATTATTTTGCTTTTAATATTCTTAGATAAACTGATCATCATTGTATCATCTTCCTTTCCTTTTAGATCTTAGCTTTAAATATTTAATTTTAAAATATGTTGCTCTAATATGATATTCTCTGATTCCAGGTCCTTGGATTTATCTGGCAAGCTCAGAATGGAATTTCACTCCCACCCCCTGGTCAGTAGTCTTCTGAAATTTACCAAAATGGAAGAATATAATTCAACTTCCTTCCTTCCTTCCTTCCTTCCTTCCTTCCTTCCTTCCTTCCTTCCTTCCTTCTTCCTTTCCTGCCTAGAGTTAAGCTAACTCAGGTGTATTTGGGGCCAAAATCATATTTCTTCACCATTTAACTGTGAATAAGAATCTTTTGAATATGTGTTGAGGATCCTGATGGCTCAGAGAAAGAGCAGTGGATATTATCCTTCAGTAGTCTGCAGTTTCTAAAACCCTAAAACACTCCAATTATGTAGCTGTCATGGGAGTTCACACCATCCAGTATCTATGACTTAAACAGGATATATGCACATATATGTAATATTTTTGGGAAATATCGACATGAAATTGCCAAGGGCCAGGTCCTGCAAGTTTTGAAATCCAAGTTAAGAAGTTTCTTTTTGTTTTTTAAGTTCAATTGGTAGTCATTAAAGGCAGTGAAACAGGGCGACAATCTCATCTTTTTGTCTTTGTTCATTTTCTCTTACTGGCAATTTCTTATTACCTTATGTAAAAAGTTTTAGCAGTTTTAATAGAATTTTGGAAGACTTGTTCATAGAAAATAGCTTTTTTCAACTACATCAACAGTAACTATGCATGTGGACTTCTTCAGATGGAACACACAGAAATCAAACTGACTTCATCTGGGGGAGAGATGATGGAGAATCTCAATAGCAACTAAATCTGGGCCAGGGGCCAACTGTGGAACAGACCATCAACTAACTGTTCATAATGTAAGCTCAGGTTGAAAATGAAGAAAATTAAAACAAGTCCACGAGACCCAAAATACCACCTGGAGGATATCCCATCTGAATTTGATAGCATTTCAAGAACAGATTTGAACATTAATGACAGTAAACTTGATGAGCTATGAGATTACATCAAGAAGTTTATTCATGAAGAAAGCTAAAGGTTATTGAAAACAGGAAAGAAAGAAAAGATTAAAGTGAATGGCATAAGAGACTATTAAATTTATTAACTGTAGAGTAGCTACAGCAAATGGAAGAGATGATGATGTGAAAGAGCAGAATAGACCATTTCAAAGGCCAGCTGAAGAAGACAAAGTCAAATATTATAATGAAATATACAAAGACCTAGAATTAGAAAACCCAATGGAAGAGTAGTACTTAACTACTTAAGTAGTACTTAATTTAAATAGCATATTTAAATTAAAACAACTAAAGAAAACATTCAAGCCTTGAATTGTAATATTATATGCAAAATCTGAATGATACAGAAAGAATCAAAAGAAGATGGAAAGAAAATCTGGTCATTGTATCAAAGAGAACTAGGAACATTCAACAATTTCATTTGCTTGCTTATGAGCAAGAACTAATGGTGATGAATGAAGACGTTCAATCTCCACCAACATCATTAGCCCACAACAAAGCTCTAGAAATTGATGGAATACCAAGTTAAATGTTTCAACAAACTGCTGAAACACTAGAAGCTGCCGTTTATGTCAGGAAATTTTGAAGACAGCTACATGGCTAAGTGACTGTAAATGCTTCATATTTGTGCCTATTCCAAAGAAGGGTGACTCACCAGAATGCTCAAATTACAGAAAAATATAATTGATATCGCACACAAGTAAGATTTTGTTGAAAACGCAGCAGTACATTGACAGGAAACTGCCAGATGTTCAGGCCAGACTCAGAAGAAGATGTGGAAAAAGGGCTATCATTGCTGATATCAGATGGATCTTGGCTGAAACCAGAGGAGATCAGAAACATGCCTACTTCTGTTTTATTGCCTATGTGAAGGCATTCAACTGTGTGGGATCATTACAAGCCATGAGGAGAATGGGAATTCTCCAGAACACTTCATTTTGCTCAAATTGAACCTGTACGTGGATCAGGAGGTTTTGTGAATCTATATGTTTTTTCAACCTACATGGTTTAAAATCAAGACGGGTGTGGATCAGGGATGTATCTTCACACTGTACTTATTCAATCTGTGTGCTAAGCAAATAGGCAGGGAAGCTGGATTATGTGAGGAAGAAGATGACATCAGGATTAGAGGAAGGCTTATTAGGAACATGAGATAAGCAGAAGGTACCCTTCAGTACAGATTACACCTCATTACAAAGAAAACAAAAATTCTCACAATTGGACAAATGAATAACATCATGATGAATGGAGAAAGGTTGAGATTGTTAAAGATTTCCTCTTGCTTGGATTTATAACCAATGCTCATGGAAGCAACAGCCAAGACATCAAAAGATGTATTACATGAGGCAAATCTGCTTCATAAAATTTCTTTGAAATGTTGAAAAGCAAGGATGTTACTATGAATGCAAACGCTTACCTGACCCAAGCATAGCCAGATCGTTCCCACATAATTGCCTTATATGCATGTGAAAATTGAATATTGAGTAAGGAAGTCCACAGAGGAAGAGATGCATTTGAATTGTGCTTCTGGAGAAGAACATTGAAACTACCATGGACTGCTACCAGGTCAAATCAATCTGTGTTGGGAGAAGTAAGGCCAGAGTGCCCTTTATAGGCACGGATGGCCAGATTTTGTTTGACACATTTCAGATATATGGTCAAGAGGGACCAGTCCTTAGAGAAGGACATCATGGTCAAGTAGTGAGGCAGTAAGTGATAAAGAGGACGTATCTGGACAAGATGGATTGATACAGTGGTTGCTACAATGGGCTGAAACATAAGAACAATTGTGAGGTTGGTACTGGACCCTACAGTGTTTCATTCTGCTGTACATAGGGATACTATGAGTTAGAACACACCCTCTGGCATGTTGTTACCCTCTGGTAACAACAAATATAAAGTATTTAGTTAGTGTAATACAAATTAATTTGCATAATGGTCACTATGATGTGATAACTAAATAACTAGAGTGGCTTTGGAATTACCAAAGATATAATTACATTGACAATTATTTTGGTACTAAAAGTATTGTCTTATACTAATTACTTGATTATTAGCATTTCTTCTGTACTGAAACTCTATGTAACCAGATTATTTAACTAAGCAACAGTTGAATACCCAAGACTTTTATGTAAATATATCAATAGTCACAATTCTAATTGAAATTCACACAAATTTAGAACCATCTGTTTAAAATCTCATAATTCCTACACTCAAATTCCTCAGAGTTTTGCTATATTTGTGTCTGACCTGAAATCATATCACTCTTCACCACTAACCAGTTGCATGGTGAAGGGAACACTATTTAATCCCACAGAAATTCAGAAATTTTGGCCTGTAAAACACCCAGCTAATGTCAGAATTAGTTACCATCCAGGCCGTTTCAACTCATACTGATCTAAAGCACAAGAGAAGGAAACAGGGCCCGCGCCATCGTCACAATGACTCTTACGCCTGAGCCATTTGCTGCAGCCACTGTGTCACTCCACTCTATCAAATGTCTTTATCTTTTTCAAGTTTTACCAAGCACGATGTCCTCCTCTAGGGACTCATCTTTCCTGACAACACGCCTCATTTAAGAATGTGAGACCAGGTCCGGCCATTCTTGCCACTAAGAAGTATTTTGGCCGTACTTCTTCTAAGCTAGATTCCCTTCACCAGCACCATAATTCAAATGTCACAATGAATCTTCTGTCTTCCTTAGTCAACATGGAACTTTCCCCTGCCTAGGGGCCATTAAGAAGACCACGACTTGAGCCAAGGCCACCTCCGTTCTCAGAGCGCTCTTCATGCCTTCCAGTACAGTGCATCCTTTGCTCTCTCGACCTCTGCTTCCACGAGCATTGACTGTGGATCCAAGCAAGAAAAAAATCTTTGACAACTCCAAATTTTTCTCATCTTCAATTTCTAATCATAACATTACTGCTTGGTCCAGTATTGTTTAATATTACACAATAGTATTAATACCTTCTGGTTCAATATTATTCAAATGACGAAATTCAAATACATGTTGTAGGTTTCTTATGATGGAAAAATGGATTTTCCTCCCTTTTTCATATTGAGAGAAGAGAGATGCCTTATTATTGGTACTAGATTCATTCTTTTTTTAAAATTTTTTTTAAATTTTATTTTGGGGGCATCACCGCCCTCTGGTGGTCGTGGGAACTATCCAGTGCTCCTCCTGAGAGCCGCTGCTGGATTTGAACTGCCAAGCCCGCGGGCCGCAGTCCTGCACTCAACCACTTACACCACCAGGGCTCAGCCCTAGATTCATTCTTTAATTTTATTTTGTATATACTTCTATGGTTTGCTATCTTAAAACATCAATTAAAATAATTATATTAATATATAATCACATTAATAAAATATTAATGATCTTTGGATATAATTTGATTTACATATCCATTTTTATCCTCCCCCCATTTTTACACCTAAATGGTTTCTTGGTGGACTGCTGCCCACACCCATAACGAATACTCATGGGAAGTTCCTGTTCGCCCTGCTAATCATCATATGCAGCTATGATTGGATGTGAAAAGTCACCCCGCCCACTCAAGGTTTGTTGCTTTATAAGGTGGAGTTTAGCACTCCAGCCGAGAAACACTGAGTGATAGCTGACTCCAGTACAACTTCTCATTTGACCAGTTTGTTGTGGTCCTGAGTGACTGGGAAACTGGGTACAACAGCATAAAATGTTACATCGATAGCACGGTTAACTAAATTTTTTTCTCATTTAAAGTTCGTGTTTGGGAAAGATTTTTATTTCTTTTTCCCCTTAAAAATCACAATTTAAGGATAAAATCTTCTCACATTGCGAGGCGGGCTTTTAATCAGCTTTCATTCAAAGTATAAAATAAAAACGAACAAAGTACAGCAACTGATAGGAAATTAAAACCCACTGCCAAGGAATCAGTTCCAACTTACAACACTCTCACACAGAGCTTCATATCAATCTTTATAGGAACAGACAGTCTCACATCTTTGTCCTGCAGAGTGGCGGTGGGTTTAAACGCCTGACCCTGTGTGTGGAAATCTGAGGACCCGGAAGGAAGTGGGCGTGGCCGGCCCCTTACACTCCTGATCGCAGGGTCGGCCCCTCTAGGCCTAGGATGAGGCACGCCTCTGAAGTCCGAAATATGGGGGAAGCACTGCAACACACAATATTCCAGAAAGGATGTTTCTTCAGAGCACATCTACTCTCCATAAACGCTAATATAAAGCTGCGACAGTCACCTGACTCCTCGCATAGGCGGTTAGAAACTCTTTCTCTCTGAAGGCAATTTGCTCCCGTCGTCCCTTATTTTAAGGTGCATTTTGTACTTCTAGTCTCTTACATGCCCGGTACTCACTTTGAATAATCCCCTTGCAGGCTTGGAAGATTCCAGATTAGTAAATCGCCCATTTGTTTGATTTGTATGCATACCAAGAGGATACATGCCTCAGGAGTTATATAAACCCATACTTGAACCAATTCCAGACTCTTCTCCCTTTTCGGGCTTCTCCTGGGAATGGGTTGACGGCACAATGGTTAACATTCTGATGTTTCTCTGAAAGCACTGTCAGGGTCATTAGATAACATGTGATCAGAGTAAAGATTGATCTATCAATATTTGGTGGGCACTTCATAAGTGGCTGATGAAGAAAACTGAAGAAGCTAGTGAGTAAAAGAACAGGCAGGTTCACAATCACCTGGAACATTCGATCCCAGACTCAAATTGTCATCCTTTATTTTGGTGCAGAACCCCTTACACATGTTGCATCACAAAATATGAACATAAGCATATGTGTATGTGTGCATGTGATGATAGAGAGCAGGACTTCAACAAATAGTCTTTTATGTTTTTTGAGTATGGTTTTTATTCTTCTTCTGTGCTAACTTCATTTTATGGCTTGTTAAATGTCTAGAACAGGGTGATGAACCCTGTGTAGCTGAATATCATTATCTTAACAATCAGGATCTCACTTCCCATGATGGAAATAGCCTCCTAGTGGAAATCTGGCTTAGCATTGTGATTAGATTTTCTGCTTAGAACTCTAAATAGACCTTTCAATTTAGGAGACTATTACCTCAGAGAGAGAAGTAAAATAAACGGTGATTCTAATAATGATAAAACATAAAAAAACAGGAAAAGGGTCATTAGAAATGGGGTCACTAAAAATATCAATAGCCAGATGCTGAATCTGAATGAAGCTCGTTATGTGGTACTTTACACAAATGTATTTTGTGCTTCCGGGAATGGTCACATTAACAAGAGGATCTTGCTAGCAACCCTTCAGACATTTTCAGAGCGTCTCTGAAACTTCTTAGAAGCCCAAGGCTATGACGAGCTCCCTCTTTTTTCATGTTGTTGCTGTCAAGTGATCTAAGTTGATTTTGGCTCCAAGAACCCTCTCTGCAACAGAACAAAACACTGCCTGTGCCAACTTCATAATTAGTATGCTTAAGTCTATTGGTCAGCCCCTGTGTCGCTCCAGCTCATTGAGGGCTTTCCTCTCTTTCATGGCCTTTCTACTTGACTAAGCATGATGTCCTTTCCCAGGGACTGGTCCAAATGTACAAAGTACATCTGAGATGTATTCTCATTATTCTTGCCACCAAGTAGCATTCTGGCTGTACATCTTCCAAGAAAGATTTTTTTTTCTCCTTCTTGCAGTCCAGGGTATTTTTAATATTATTTGCTTACACCGTAATTCAAATTCATAAATTTTTCTGTTGTCTTCCTTATTCATGGTTACTTCTTTATTCACATGTTTGGTAATCAAACAGAATGCCCGCAAAATAGAATGCTACCATTGACGGAGCACACATAAAATTTTGCTTAAGATGATCCAACAATGGCTGCAGCAATGCATTGACAGGGAACTGGAGAAGTTCAGCATGGATTCAGAAGGGGACATTGAACACATATGTCATTGCTGATGTCAGATAGATCTTGGCTTATAGTAGAGGATACCAGAAACATGTTTACTTGCATTTCTTTGACTATGCAAAGGCATTTGACTGTGTGGACCATAATTAACTAAGGGCACTCTTGAGAAGAATGGAAATTCTCAAACACCTCATTGTGCTCATTCAGAACTTATATGAACTGACCAAGGGAACATTGTATGGTGTGAAATCAGGAAAGGTGTGTGTCAGCATTGTATTTTCTCATCATACTTGTTTAATCTATATGCTTACCAAATCATCAGAGAACCTGGATTATCTGAAGAGTGCAGCGTCAGCATTGGAGAAAGGCTTATTAACAACCTATGGTATGACATAATTTTATTTGCTTCAAGTAAGGATGAATTGAAGCACTTGCTGATGAAGATCAAGGATTGCAGTTTTCAGTATGAATTGCAAATTAATGTAAAGGAGACCAACATCCTCACAACTGGTCCAATAGGCAACATCATGAGAAATGGAGAAAAGATTGCAGATGTCAAGAATTTGGTCTTACTTAGATCCACAATCAATGGTCATGGAAGTAGCAGTCGAGATCAAAAGATGCTACATGAGACCTCTTTAGAATAAATATGCTACTTTGAGGACTAAGATACACCTAACCCAACCTGTGGTATTTTCCATTACATCATCTGTATGCGAAAGTTAGGTATTGAGATACAAAGACCACAGAAGGATAGATGCATTTGAACTGTAGTGCTGGAGAAGACTACTGAAAGTACCATGGACTGCTAAAAGGGCAAACTCTCAGTATTGGAAGAAGTCAGGTTACAGTGCTCTTTAGAGGAAAGGATGGCAAGACTGGACATGTCAGTCCCTGGAGAATAATACAATGTTTGGTAAAGTTGGGGGGTGGGCAGTGAATAAGAGGAAGGCCCTTGATGAGAAAGACTGGCACAATGACTGACACATCAAACTATTCAGGCATAGGTATGAGATTGTGTGGATGGTGCAGGATCATGCAGTGTTTCATTTTGTTGTGAATAGAGTCTGTGGGTCAGAGTCGACTCAATGGAACCCAACAATAACAATGACAACCACAAAATTATCTTGAATGTCTTCCCTATTCGATTTTCAGGTGCTTGAGGATAGGATTCACTTCTTGTTCATCTTGAGCCCTTACCAGTGAGCTTAGCTCAATGTCTTGCACATAGGAGATGGTCTGTTAGCATTTGTTTAATGAGAAAATATTTCTACCCAGAATTCCAAGTCAAGTCTAAAAAATAACCACCTTCAGCCTCATTGGGTAAAAGTAATAAAATCAGCCACTCTTAAGTTATGACTTCTTCCTGGAATTTTTCCATCACTGATGATTCATTCTTGATTTATAGACAGTGATAACAGGCTGGTTAAACTTCTTTTCCAGATAAAAACATAGGCAGAAACTTTAAATGGGTCAAAGTGGCAAAGATCAATATAGACAGTAAGGGGTAGTTCACAGCAAGAAAAAGAAAGATGCGCACTTTTTATTTGGGCTACTTGACTAACATGCAGCAATAGTGCTTCACAAGCCCAAACCCAAACCAACTGTTGTCTATTCCAACTCTTAGAGACAGAGCAGAACTGAGCCATAGAATTTATTTATTTATTTATTTTGAGCCATAGAATTTCTAAGGCTCTAAATCTTTACTGAAGAAAATGGCCCCATCTTTCTCTGGCAGAGTGGCTGCTCCTGGATTCTAATTGCTGACCTCTTGGCTATAAGTCAAGTGCTTTAATCATTGCATCACCAGCGATCCATGGTGCCTCATAAACTGAAAAAACAAACAAACAAACACTTCATTGCCACAATGCAATAGCAACCACAGTGCGCAGAGGAGAAGAGTGTCACCTTGTTCTTCTGTGGAGCACAAGTGGGTTTGAGCCACTGAGATTCCAATTAGCAGTCCAAGGCATAATACATTGCACTACCTTACAATGCCTCATAGCCTTGCTGAATTATAGGAGAGGGTATAGTTAGCATTCTAAACAATGGTAAAATAGAAAAAAGTATCTTTTAAATTGCTTGAAAGTGTTACATAAATGTTGTTTGATGACCTTAGGAAAGAAAACACACACAAGGAGGTTTCAAAACATTCATGAAAAAATGGAATTATAAGATAATGGGTATATTAATATGTATATACACACATACATACTCAATATGTACATACTGTAAACTACATATACAATGTTACTTTTGAGATATGATTCCATCAAAAGTGAGGTTTTAAATAGGGGTATTCCAGTTTCTCAGACAATTAAATTCTGTGGGATAAAAAAGCTAGCCTTCAGCAAGCATTTATTAAATATCTGTCCTGAACTTTCACCAGATTATCTCATTAAAACTCTCAGAACTAGATTGTGAGGTGAAGTAATCACCTCTACTTTTATGGAGAGGAAACCATCTCAGAAATGAGGCAATCTAACAGGAGGGAGAGGAAGAAGCAGTAAGTGATGACACCTACAGTCCCGTCTGGGCTTGTTAGGGTTTGTGGCCTGTGTTCTTGACACCTGTGGACTCTGCATGATGATGCTGAGTAGCTTTTGTGTTTTGCAGTTTATCCAAAAAAGATTTTAATGTGCTAGTCCCTGGTATTTTAAGGGAATCTTCTTTGAAAATAGGATCCTTGCAGATATAATCAAGATAAGATGAGGTCATACTAGATTCAGGTAAACTCTAAGGTATCATAACCACTTAAGGTCTTTATAAAATGAGGGGAGTTTGGACACAGACACATGGCAGTACAGTTCATAAAGGCAGAGGCACAGGACACAGGGTTATTATATAGGCCAAAAACACTGGCAACCACAACAAGTGAGAAAAAGGTAGGAAGGTTTCATCCCTGAGCCTTCAGACAGAGTATGACTTTGCTGACATTTTGTTTCTCTAGAACGGTGAGGCAGTACATTTGTTTTTATAAGCTGCCCACTTTATAGCTACAGAAACTTTAAAAAACTCAACTAATACAGTGACCAAAAAGAATTATTCTAGGACTTTCAAGATTCCTTTGAGAAATATATCTGTTCTATCTCTGAAATGTTCTGAAAGACACAAGACTTGAGTTTTCTTCTCTCAAAGATATTCAGCCCTCAATCACCAGAAACATCTATCTTACCATGAGATGCCCTGTGATATTTAGTTAATCCTCAATGGTAGCCCATGTCTGAAACACCTTATTTCTCTTTCATGTCTGCTTATGAGGGCTCTCCAGTATTTAGCAAGCCCTGTTTATAAGAAATATTAGGTACATGCAATGGGGCAGGGCTACCTTATCATTATGTGTGATTAAACAAGAAACCCCCTTCTCTTGACCTCAAGAAGTGTCCTCAACACTTCATTTCAGATAAGTAGTATTTTATTTTTGAGATATAAGAGCATTATGGTTGAAACTCATGGTTATAATATTAAAACAACAGCAAAAACTCAAACCCATTGCCATTAAGTCGATTCTGAATCACAGGATGGGGTAGAACTGCACCTGTGGGTTTCTAAGACTGTAAACCTTTATAGGGATAGAGTCCCACCTTTCTCAAGCAGAGCAGCTGGTGACGTTGAACTGCTGGCCTCACATTTAACAGCTCAACATGTAACCCAGTAGTGTAAATTCAAGTTTATCAATAATTGGAAGGTTTGTGCAAACTGGGCAAGTGTGAGCACACCCACACACATATATAGGATTTGCAGAGCATATGCTTACATATGTGCATGCATTTGTATGTGCTATAAATATATACAAGGATATTATAAAGTATAATGGGGGGAGGAGGAATTGTGAAAACTTTTGGCCATAACTATACTCCTTGAAGTAACGTCACTGGGCTTAGTGGCTTGGGACTAGCATCTCAGGGGGACATCTAGGTCAACTGGCATAACATAGTCCATAAAGACAATGCTCTACAGTACACTCTACTATATTCTGGAGTAGCAATGGACCTGTTAAAGAGTTGCATCTAAGATAAAATGATTGGTCTCATTTTGTGTGGAGCAAATAAGAGAGAAGAAAAAAATTAAAATATCAACAAAACAATTGCACCTCACGGACCACAGTCTCCACTATTCTGAGACCTGAAGAAATAGATGGTGCCTTTGCTACCACTAGTGGTTGATCTGATCAGTATCAAAAGAGAGTTCTGGAAAGAGATGTAATAGAGAGGGGGGACTTTTGAGACTGTGGCCTGTACACACCCTTCAAACCTGGAACTGAGCCTACTCCTAGGAATCAACTTTCAGCCAAACAGACAGACATAAAAATCAATCAAAAAGACCAGAGGAACCCACGCCTCATTGCACTCAGCCCTACAGGGCCAAAGGGGCAGCACTGGCTCAAACACAAAGCTCCATGGGCAGGAAGGTGTGGGGTGACTGGAAATGGGGGACACAGGGAGGTCGTGTGTCCCTTGAAGGGATTGCAACCAAGGCCCTGAAACACAATGTATACAAACTGTTGAACAGAAAGCTAATTTGCTTTGTAAGCTCCCACTCAAACTACCATAAAAAGTAAATGAGAAAAACAATGGAAATATTGACATATTCTGCATTGAGAAACAAACAGCATGACGAGCATAGCTTCAGGTCACAAATGCAATGGATGCCTCCAATTCTGTTCGTATGTTTTAGGAAAGTAGGCTTGTGGAAATGCTCTCCCTCTCTCTAAAAATGTGACCATTTGCTGTGTTGTGGTGGCTCTTAACCTTTTTATGTGCACAGACAGCACACACAATCCCCCACCCCCATCAGTTTCTAATAAGCACTACGAAAAATTTCCTTATAAAATAGCATATATCTATTAACTAGGTAACATAATTCTATGGAGTTTAAAGTCTACTTGAATCTATTAATTGATATAGAGTTAAATCCCTGACTGTGGAGAAACTCCTATTCTTTTTTCTTTTTGCATTAATATGTACATAATAAATTATCTTGACAGAGACAGCCTAGCAACTCTGGACATTACAGTGCAATCCTGTTAGACATTCAATTAGTTACCTAACACATCAGAAGGAACCGGAGCCCGAGTCAGGCTTAGAGTTCGCAGACTCCAGTCCTGGCCCATGATGAAGGATGCGCTCCATTACAGTGAAGCAGACAAAGCACTCTGTCATGTCTTGCTCATGAAACATCTCTAATTTTCCTCTCACTGGTCTGGTCATCTGATTATTTCTATAAGAAAAAAATAAAATACTTTTTCTGGGCTTGCATCTTTTGAAGCTTAGTAAAAGGAGGGGCGGGGGAAATGGTTATTTCAGAAGAAGAGCTTGATTATTGGCCACGATGAAGAAGGAAAATATTATTTCTGCATGCTAATAGCAAGGGCAGTCTCTCTTCCTACCATTTTCCTGTTAGCTTATGGAAATGTGGTCATTTGCGTGTGGCTGTTATACTGAAAATGATGCCACCAACATTGCTAATACCAACATGATGACTCAGGCTGGACAGTTTTCAGTGGACCCTCTAGACTGGAAAGGACTGACAATGGACTTTCAGCACAATCAGCAAGTGAAGCTGTATGTGGAGCAATGGAACATGTCTGATTACAATCCTGGAAGATGATCCCCTCTAAAAAGATTTGGAGAAGACTACATCCTCCAAATAGAGTCTGACTTAATCTGGATTTAATGCTTTCAGGCTCTTCATTTGCACATGTGGAATGGATCAAAATTAAAAAAAAAAACAGCTGCAAACATTCATTAATCACGGAACAGGGAATGGGCAAAGTATGAATTTAGGAAAATAAGAAGTCATTAAAATATGAAATGGAACACAGAAAGATTGCATCTCAGGCATTAGTGAGCTCAAATGGACTGGAATTGGTCGTACTGAATTTGACAATCATACAGCCTTCGATTATGGGGATGACAAATTAAAGCGTCACCTTCATTGTCATAAGGAACATTTCGAACAGAGAGCAAAAACTCATAGGTCTTTGGAAGAGCACAGCTAAGATCTCTGTCTGAACTAGCAGACGTCTCGAGACTGCCCAGAGGCACAGAGGCTCAGAGGAGTCTCATCAAAACAATGGGGAACCTTCTTCTCCTGGAACCCCAACGTCTGGAACTCAGAGACGGTATTACATGGATGCTAAAGCTATGGCTGAAAACTGCGGGTGGGAGGGAGACTTGGCTGTCACATGACAGAGGCTGAGCACCAGGCAGAGATGTAACAGCTGGCTGAGGAGTCCAATGGCTGTATCCTTACTGCTTGCCTGGTAACCTACTGACTTCACTAATGAAATCCCTTACCTGTGAACAACAATCAACAAGAACATTTCAACCTCTATCCTGAAGCATGATGCTGTCAGGATTGGATCACCGCCATAAACCTTCAAGGAAGACAGTTAATATATCATACAAATTTATGAACCAACCACTAACGCCAGAGATAATTTTAGATCGCTATCAGCATCTACAATCTGAAATTAACCAAACATGCATCTTGATGGATATTTGGAATGTGAAAGTTGGAAACAAGAAATAGCAGTAGTTAGAAAATATGGACATAATGATAGAAAAGTTGTCTGAGATCACATGACTGAATTTCACAAGATCACAACTTACTCAAGTACTTTATTCAACCATATAAGTGTATTGGGAATATATGCTGTACAAAATCTAATGTATTAAAAAGAAGATGCACTTTTGAGGACTTCAATGTGCCTGACTCAAGCCAAGGTATTTTCAATCACTGTATATGCTTAAGAAAGCAGGGAAAAGAATAGGGACGAGAATTGGTGCATTTCAATTATGATGTGAGAGAAAGTGCAGAAAGTACTAGAACTTTCTGCCCAAAGAATACACGTGTCTTGAGTGAAATAGAGCCACAATGCTCCATAGGACGAAGGGTGTCGAGACTCTGTCCTGTGTACATTGGACATGTTATCAGAAGGGATTGGTCCTTGGAGAAGGACATTATAAAGAGGAAGACCCACAAAGATGGACGGACACAGTGGCTGCAAAGACAGCGGCAAATAGCAGTGCTTGTGAAGACGAAACAGGATTGTCAGCAGTTCTTTTGTTGTATAGAATGTCACTGTCAGCCCCACTGGACTTCATGGCCTCAGAATGACAGCAATGGGTCCTCTCATAAACCTAATCTTACGTGAACTTTAAATCAGTCCTGCGAGGTAGATGCTAATAGATACTTTCTACCCACTTTCTCTATGTGAGGGTCCAGTCCATCATCTAATGCCTCATGGCTAATAGGGGGCACTAAGCCATAAAAAAATGTGTTCAACGACAGAGTTAGAATTTTTCCCTTCTATAAAATGCTTCTCAAAGAACTTGCCAAAAAAAGAAATAGAGTCCAAGATTGAACTCCTGACCTCCTAATATCTGCATCAGGAGACTTTCTCAAAGGTTATAGGATCCCTTGAAAGAAAACATTTTCACAGAAAAAAAGGGGGGGGTGATCTACACCTCCTAGAATATGTATGTGGAGCTCAAGTGAAGTCACCTGGTCTTGGATGAGCTGCAAAGCAATTGAAACCTGATCAGAAAGATGGACTGGACTTCCTTTCAAGAAACTCAGACTCTTGCTGATTTCTCTTTCAAGACAGGGCTAACCAGATAGATAATTGGTGGTATTTGGTAGTAGTTTGAAATTTCAAATCCTTTTTCTATGCCCCATCAGACATCTAATTAACCTTTACCTGAATTTTCTTCTGGATCAAAGTAAAAGCCTCTACAAGCTGTCATGGTAAAGAACACAAGGATGTGGGGGGACATAGAGAGGTCATGGGTCATTGTTTGGGCTGCATTTGCTAAGGACTTTGGGACACACACCAGTGACACAGACATTCTGTGATATTCAGACTGTTGGCTCTCCTCAGGTCTCTTAAGACACCAAACTCTGAACTCAGTGCCAATGCCACCAGGGCTTCTCTTAAGGTAGTCTGCTATAATTTCCATGGCTTATTTCTGCCTGAATTGATTCCAAGTATTCAGATGGAGAGCCAAACCATGTCAAAAATCTGTAAGGCTAGGGGACATTGAAGAGGGGGAGGAGGGGGAAAGGTAGTGATGTCGACCAGCCCAGGAAAAAGGGAATAACAATTGATACAAATGCAGGGACAAGGTGGATGAGAGAAGGCCAATAGGGATTGATTAAGACTAATGTAACAGAGAAAAAATACTGAAACTCAAATAGAGAGTGAGCATGATAGTGGGACTAGAGGGAAGCAAATGGAAATAGAGGAAGGAACTGGGGGATAATGAACATTTATAGCGGTTCAAATACAGGTATGTACAGAGGGGCATATATTATAAGTGAGGATGGGGAAAGAGATTAATGTGTACACTTATAGGGTTAGTAGTAGGACAACAGATGGGCATTGGACCTCCACTCAAGTATCTCCTTGGTTCAAGAACACTTTGTTCTATTAAATTGGCATTCCAAGAGGCTCACCTTTCCAACATGATCACTGAAGACAAATGTGTACATAAGCAAAGGTGGCAAAGAAAGATGATGGTGCCCGGCTATCAAAAGATGGAGCGTCTGGGGACTTAAAGGCTTGAAAGTAAACAAGCAGCCATCTACTTCAGAAGCAACAAAGCCCACATGGAAGAAGCACACTACCATGTGGAATCATGAGGTGTCAAAGGGATGAGATATCAGGCTTCAAGAACTAAAAAGCATAACATTGCACACTCACTTTCCTGATATGATCACTGAGGACAAATGTGTGCAGAAGCAAATGTGGTGAAGAAAGCTGATGGTACCCGGCTACCAAAAGATATAGCATCTGGGGTCTTAAAGGCTTGAGCAAACAAGCGACCATTCAGCTCAGAAGCAATAAAGCCACACGGAAGAAGCACACCACCCTGTGTGATCATGAGGTGGTGAAGGGATCTGGTGTCAGGCATCAATGAGCTAAAATTATATTATTATTAATGAGGGGGAGTACAGATTGGGGACTGAAAGCCCATCAATAGGTGAGGTGACATCCTTTTGCAGAGGGGTTACAAGGGGGAGATGAGCCAGTTAAGATACAGGGTAGGAGCTATGAAATATGCAACCTTACTCTAG